>JAJGOT010000226.1:97500-220000 GCA_022457155.1 Cladopsammia gracilis | reverse complement strand
AGTTCGTTAATAGTTTTCCATGTTTTGCGTTGATCTCCCGAGCAATTACTGAAGGCATTTTTATAGTAAGCCTGTTTGGCGCTGTTAATTTCCCGATTTACTTGATTTCTCACCATTCGAAATTGTTTCCAAATAGATGGATCATTTGTTTTAATAGCTTTTCTTTTAAGGCGGTCTCTGCAATTCATCCGCTTTTTTAAAATAGTAGTAATCCACGTTGATTTTGAATTACGCGTCCGTTTGGTCTTCATTGGTGCATGTTTTTCGCAGACAGTTAAAAATAAATCTTTCCATTTCTTCCACATGTCATTGGGATCGTAAAATTGCTTGATGTCATCCCAAGGTTGTGCTAAAATCTCAGTTCGAAAATTGGCGCTGTTAAAGTGTTTAAACTGTCTATAACTTATCAAGTTAATTCCTTTAGAGGAAGTGGGAATTGAAATTTTTCGATAAACATATACTAAGCTATGGTCACTAATGGCAACATGAGACACCCCAGAACAATACACATTTTCAGGTCGATTTGTGAATATCAAATCAATTAAAGTACTTGTCGAAAGTGTAATTCGAGTAGATTCATTAATGAGTTGTTTCAAACCATAGATATCTGTGACATTTAGGAGAGCCTTTGCATGAACATTGTCTTTGGATTGCAAATCACAATTCAGATCCCCCATGAGAAAATGTTCAACATTATCTGAATCTAATTTACCTAACAATGTGTCAAGGTGCGAGAAAAGTTCTTGGGGTGAATTAGGAGGTCTATACCATGAAGTAACGACAAATGGTTTTGAGTTAGGTTTACAAATTTCAATTGATATAATTTCCAGGAGCTGATTGTCCAAATCTTTGCGGACAGAATAGTTTATATTCGATCGAATGTAAAAACATACACCGCCACCAAACCTGCCATTTGTAGGTCTGTCACGGCGGATTATATTATAACCCTGGATTTTTACCTCTTGATCGGAAATATTGTCATCTAGTCTGGTCTCATTTATGGCCAGAATGTCTATATTTTGATCATTTAGAAAAACACGGAGTTCATCTATATGTTTCAAAAGACTGGTAATATTCAAACTGGCCATTTTAAATCCACGGCAATTTGGCATTAAACTATTTGATTTGTTCCGGGCACCAGTTGTGGGGGTGAGATTAGGTGTCGCCACAGCTGTTAAGTTATTCATAACCAAAACTCTGAAAACTGCTTGTCAGCTTCGCCTGAGCTCAGATGCGGAGCAGCTTATAATCCCCTCAACTATTTCTCCAATTGCAAGCCCTTCTAAGCAAAAAACAATCGATGTCAAAGTATTGCAGTACCTTGAAATTCATGTGGAAGGAGTTTGACACCAAACTGCAGGATAACGGTTCGCACGATTTGCAATCGGCTTATAATTCAGATCAAGCAAGCATTGGGAAGGCTTCTCCAAGAAATTTGGGTTCCTAGATTGTTTTGACAAAGAGCGTGAAGTATTTGAAATTTTAAGAGAATTTTAGGGCTCAATTTTGCTGAAACTTGGTAAGGGTATGTATTAAGTCAATGTAAGCTGATTCCAGATTAGTATCAACTGAAAGTCTGTAGTTTTGGGGGGTCACTGAAAACATGTTAGGTTTGGGAAAAGGTGGAGGGGGCTGGCCAATTGTTTTTATTTAAAATCTCCATAATAATCTCAGTAATTTAATAGTACGGACTGTCAGTCCTAAGAAGCTACAGCTAATAAAGCATCAGCTTCTCATATCACTGATGACGTTAAGTAAGACTGTAGTTCTTGAATCAGAAAAGTCTCCTTGATTTTGCAGTGGAAGTCCGTTTTGCCGGACGCATAAATAAAATATCAAAATGATCCCAATTAATGTTGTGACCAGTGATTCAACGTATGATCAGCAATGGTTGATGTATGGTCACTAGTGAAGGCCTTGAGTGAAATGTTCAGTCAAAAAACACCCGAACATGACAGAAAAACTGAACTTTTTAAGGCCCTCACTAAAAGAGACCATACATCAGCCATTTATGATCACTTTGATATTTTATTTATGCGTTCTTACCCTAACCCTAACATTATTAACCCCCCGCCCACCCCCCCCCCCCTAATAAAAAAAAACAAAACAAAATAACCACTTATTTAGCCATTACTCTTAGTCAAAATCTAAAAAGAGTAATGTGACAGTTTTAGTTTTTAGCTTTTATGTTCTTGTTTTATTTAGTAACCAGTGTATTGAAACACTTAAACTTTAAATTATTTTTCAGTCATTTAGTTTGCCGTACTCTCCTCCTTAGAAATGAGAAGTTCAAGCAAGTAACCGTGGACGGTAATCCTGCTGGTGTAAGTTGGATCAAACTAGGGATATGATCGGTTTAACAAGTAAAATATAGTATAGAAACAAAGACCGATACAACGTACAGTTAGGTAGAAATTTAAAGATACACTATATTTCGGCTGGCCAAACCAGCCTTTTTCAGGTACAATGAGGTAAAATTTACATTGTTTTTTTTTTAATATATAGGTGACATGTTTACGTAACAACGGAAATACGCAGGCTCCACCTAGAAAAATAACAATGATAGACAGAAATAAAACTAGCTGATAACGAAAAATATGCAGCAAAAAACACGAAAATGAATAATTAGTATGTTTCTTCGCGAATGCTGGGGCCATGAGGTACAAGTGTGTTCTGCCTTTTGAAATTAAGAAAGCTTCTTTGGACTTACGTATCGAGTCTCGGTTAGAGAAAAAATTTCCATTGGGGATTAGTTGCATGTCATAAGCAGTCCTTAGTTAACTGTTTTTATCTAGATATGTTGTATACGTGGTCGCTTTTAATATTGAAAAATATTCTTATCTGTCATTGACGTCACCCTAATTTCATAACTTAATTTTTTTATTAGCGTTTTAGTCCTTTTTCACTACCTAGTAGTATTAACGATATTATTTTACGTTTCTTGGGTAGGTGCGCCTTGATGGGACTTTGCGTCTTCATCTTGTTTTGTTATTCTAAGTTTCTGTCCAATGAAAATGAAAAAACAATCAACGCGCAATTTAAGCGACGATGTCGAGTTCAGTCTTTTAAGACAGTCCATGGGTGTGCCTGTAATGAAGCGCTTTTCCATTACCACAGTATCGCAAATAGCTTATCTGTGTTCCAGGCAACTCGTAGACGTAAAAATCTCCATGATGTTCATTTGAACAATGGGCAACCATAATGAAACTTGTGAAGTGACAGCAATCGCCATTCCAGTGAAAACAGATTTCTCTCATGACAGCACCCTCGGTTTTGAGGGGGTGGGGACCGTTGAGCCATCCAGGCGCATGGCCTCCACAGTGAAACAGCTGGACGCATTCAGTTGCCATCTGAGTACCTGAGAAATACACGGATATCATTTCTATGGTTCACATGTAAACAATAAATATCATGGTCGGAAGATTAAATTTCGTTTTTTTCGTTTGAACAGTTTGAAGAGAAATAAGTCATAGTTTCATGTTTCCTGCTCTTAAAGTCCGCGTGCGTTCACTCAAGTTTCATAAAACCAAAACCAAATTTAGAATCTATCCACAAAATCAAAAGTTAGGCCTGCATCCATGCGTCAAGTTTTGAATATATTGTTCTGAACAAGTTGCTGGACTTTAAAAAAAATAATAGAGATAGAACGATTTTCAATGGCCTCATACATACTGCGTCATCCACTCAATATTCACCCAAAGCCTCGTTTGTGAATAAAATTATTCGCATTTACACTGTTTTCGCATGGATATTATTTTTACCTTTACTGCTTTGAGAATTCTCTGTTGTGGAACTTCACAAGCTTACGTACAATTCCAACACAAGCCTTGGGGTGAAATTTGCTTGTTTGACGTAAATATGCATAACTGCTAGAGCGGTTTTCATTTGAGTGTCGTAAAACCAAAACCAAAGTAATTACTCTGACCAATCACAGCAGTCGTAACAATCCAATGAACCAATCAGAGCTCGAAGCAATTACATGTAGCCGGCGCCAAGCGCGGGAAAACACGTGCAGGCAAGTCATGATTGGTTTTGGTTTTACTTCTGATTGGTCGAGAAAGTGGCGCGAGATATTTTAGCCAATCACAAGGCGTTGCAATACAAAACAAAAGCAATTATAAAATAAATTTTGATACTCAAATGAAAACCATTCTATTGTGTGTCGTAAAACCAAAACCAAAGTAATCACTCTGGCCAATCACAGCAGGCACAGAAAACCCGATGAACCAATCAGAATCTGCAGCAAATACACACAGCTGGCGCCAAGCGGTGGGTTGGGTTTACTTCTGATTGGTTGAGAAAGTGGCGCGAGATTTTTTAGCCAATCACAAAGCGCAGCAATACAAAACCAAAGCAATCGCGAAAGAACTTTCGACACTCAAAATAGTACTATAGTGTGACGTCACAAAAACTTAAATTTGCGAAATTATGGGATTTGATTAGATATTTGGCAAGAGCATTGTGAAAAATGCCTGCTTGACGTTTGGAGCTGAGGCAAAATAGAAGAGCCGGTTTGTATAGAGTTATTAGAGGAAAAAGGAACAATATCTCACCCCCAAATTGCAATAAAATGCTGATTTTGGCAAGCAGGCGTTTTTCACTAAACTCTTTCCACATATCTCATCGAATCCCATAATTTCACAAATTATGGTTTTGTTACGTCATCGCTTTGGTATTGAACACCACTCTAATTATTTAAAAGGCATTACTTATTTGATTCATTTTTGGCGTTTGGCTATCTAAATCTACTTGAACATTCAAAGAGTTTACTTACCCGCTCCGTCTGAAAACCTGTGCCATCCAGGAGTGAGTTCGGCGTCGGTGAGGGACACGAAAGGATCATAATATCCCTGTGCTCTGTCAGTACCACTTAACACGCTGTAATTCTTGCAATAATAGGGAGCTGTATAATCAATATAATTGAAAGACAAGCTCTTAGTCGCCAATCTGGCCATCATATATAAATGTCCATGGCATTTCCCAGCTACAATCGGCGTCAAAATTACTTGAGACACTTTGTCTGAAAAGGACTTTTTCTCGGTTTTTTTAAACTCATACGACAACTTTCTGTAAAACGTATCTCCATCCCCCACCCCTTATCCAATGTTGTACCGCTGGTCAGGAAGTCTGCGGGCAACCACAAACGCAACTTTGGTTGGGGGGATGGGGTGGGGACATGGGGTGCGATATTTTCCAAAAACACACCCTTGTAAACCAAAGTGTCTCAACAATTTTGTCGCCGATTGAAGGTGTTACTGGAAATAAATTGAAGAAATTTATGACTTACAACCTTTTAATACTGACCTTTAGAGTGGATTTAGTATCCTTAAATAATTTTGGAGTGGTAAGTCATGAAGTTAGCTAATTGTAGTTCAAACTGATATATAAATCACCTTCCACGAGCTGGCCTTTAAGAGGACACAAAGTATAGACAGCTGCTTTGCTTTGTTATTCTAACCAACTGCTTTTCAATTCTTTCGTTCTTAGAACGTTGTAAGAATTCGATGGCTGATCAAGACTATATCCCCTGCAAGCTAACTAGGTATTTAATTTCTTTTTGTCAAAAATGCCTGGAAAAAGATTTTAGGCCAAGACCATGAATCAAAAGTTTTCCATCCTTATGCGATAACACATAAACGTGCGAAAACTGTTATTTTTGAAAACTTGGACTGCGTCGTGACGTCAGCGTTTTGCGATAAAATGTGCAGCCGATGTCTTCAAATTCATGCATTCTGGAGAGCGTATTCAAACACATCCGTTTCAGGTGGCTGAGAACGCCGTAATAGTACATCAGTCGAGGACAACCAAAACACACAAATTGAAAACATTTTGCGGGCGGGGCCCTAGAGAAAAGCATTCTCTTCTGACAGAATGGTATCGAGGCGTCTACGTATGCCAAGTTATGAACAAATTTACCCATTTTGCCAAATTTTAGGGTTTGACTTTCAGATAAGCTTAATTTGTTTTTCAATTCATAGGCACTAAGAATTTTATTCAGAACTCGAGTATTTTTATGCGAATGAAAGGGAAACTCCAGACTCACCTGCATGCACCTTATCTCCGCAATATATCAGGGGACAGTTGGGTGGAGGTGACAAATAATAAACCATGAAAGATTCGCAATTCCTGACTTGAATATTGATCTCCTCCTTGCAGCATTCCCCTTCTAGATGAAAACACACCCTCCGTGTCACTATCCCATCCTGAGGCATTGGGTGGTCGCCGTCCATCCATCCGGGACCGAAAGCACCGCAGTGAAATTTAGCGACACATGTGGTAGGCATCATGCGTCCAGCCTCTCCGGTAAACCTGTACCAGCCAGTCAGATTATTGTCGCATCTATCATCGTAAGCATTGTAGTTAGTGACGGATCGGTGAGAACCGGTTAAAAGTTTGTAGTCTTTGCATTCGTTTACGATGTCCACGTCGACGGTGGCAGCTGCATGCATGCAAGAGTAAAAATAGCAGAAGAAAAAGACATGTTTAGTTTGAATTTTGGTACGTTTTTAGTGCTAAAAAGTATGTTTAAAGATTGTAATGTCTAGTGTCAATTGGTAGCCGAAAACGTCACTACAATCAGGATAAAACAAACCATTAAGGCGATTAAGTACACAGAAAGTAGAAGCAAACAATTTTTGAAACATAAACATGGAAAAAGCTTTTCCGTTTCTCTTCCCTTTTCATTTCTTTGTTTTTTGAGAGTCTAGATGGAGTTTAACTGATAGCTAATTCAGAACGCTTATATGGTCTTATATTACCATTTCTCAGAACTGGCCAGCAAGCCCGCTGAGTTCATAAACAGAACGCACAAGTTTGAAGACCTGTTGAAGAATTAGGTCTTAGGACCCCCTTGAAACCCATGTATATGAATAGGGCATCCCTCTTAGACATTAGTTACAATTTTATTTCTTAAGGGACTGGTAAAAAAGTATAGGGGGGTGGGCCGGAGCATAGAGGGGGTTGGGTCATCAGTTTTGGAGCCCTTGTAAGAGGTGTGTCGTTCAATTTTCAGCTACCCATGGGTGGTGGGTCATCCTATTTCATAACAGAGATATGCACACATTTAAAAGTCTTGATGATACTGGAACAGTTGGCCACAGTTGGCATATAAAACACAGCGATTTGAAATTATTGTTTTTAAAATGCTCTGAAACCTCTTGTGTCCTTTAATTATTAAAATGCAATTTGAATGAAACGTATAATTTTTTTTTTTAGCATTTCATTGCTGTTTAATATTCTGCTACCTTAATCAGCATGTTGCTACCACGCAACCTATATTCCAGAAAGGAAGCAAACAATGAAACACGAAGTCGGTTTTCTTCTCGTAATCAATAATAAACAGAAATTAACCCTATTTTGCCTGGGCTTGTTTTGAGTTCCTGAGCCGGGGGGGGGGGGGGGCACATTGCACCCACCTCGTAACTTCAAGAACATTAAGGCTATGACAGTGAAACCTTGAGGGTACATAGCACGTCCAAAACTGTCTCCTTTGCGGTCCGCACAATGGAACGATGACGTCATTTGACGTAGTTATTAGGTAATTAGTTATACGGCCGTCATCTTGGATTTCTGAAATTTTTCAAAACCCCTTAAAAACCCTTCAAATTGACTCAAAATTAATAAAAACCAATAAATAAACGCTAAATGACGTAAAAAAGTAAAACTTATACCAATAAACATTGTTTTTCTTCATTCAAAGGTAAAAATATGCAAATTTCAAAAAACATGGCTGTCAAAATCTTGTTGCCATGGAAACATCAAGTCACGTGATCAATAAAATGTCGTATAAAATTGTTGCCAGATAAATTTTAGGAAAAGTCACAAAGATTGATGACGTTTAAATACATATTAAAGAAGTTATGAATGTTGAAAGTTAGCGCTCCACCCCACCACCCCCCCCCCCCCCCCCCCCCCCGCCCCCTCATGCAAAATAGGGTTAAAGCAGTCAGTGTCTCCACTGGCAAAGACCCAAGTGGTTCTGAAGGAAGCAGCAGCTTAGAAGCAAGCCGAAGAATCAAGTGAAGACTGTGTTCTTCAGGACGTTGGGAGTGATACCTCCGATGATGACAATACCCCCCTCGCAAAACTGGATTCCAACAGTTGGAGCAGTTGGAGTGACAGTGATAGCGATGTACCATTAAGTGTACGCTCCAAATTTTAATAATATAAATTCCTAACGAAGCGAAGGCCGGAGGTTTATGATTTTGTCATACACAAAATGTGGTTTCATTGGATTAAGAGGAAACCAAAAATCCATGTTTATTAGGGCGTGGGTCATGTAATTTCAACCTTCATTTAGGGGTTGGTCAGTCAGTTTTGTGCCAAAGGAGGGGGCCCATTTAGACGAATGAATGTACAATAATTTTAATGTAAATATATTCTTAGTTTAGTAAATACAAAAAATCGATTTAATTTCTACTTTCATTATATTTTTACTCCATTTAAATCTATTTCATTTCTTTCCTACACATGATCTGGGAACAATCGTTTTTATATGCTCTGCTTCATAGCATCCGCAGTGTGCATGAGCTATACTGGGAATTCGATAAGATCAAAATTAAGCGCCATCTCAAACGTACGATAATTTGTCAACTTAGCGATTATTTGTCTACTCAGTAGTTTTATTCCGTCTAATTTTGTGTGCGTTTTTTTGTAATATTATTTGGTTTAGTTGGGGCTCCATTTAAACTATTCCAGCTAAATTGGATGGCCTTGAATACAAATTTTAAATTGTAAATTATATTACTGCTGATACTTCAAAATACCACATTATAATAAAATATGTACTTATTGACTAAGTGGGAGGGCCGGATGGGAAAATATTTGGCTCGAGGTCATGGCGTACGGACCGAGCACAGCGAGGTCCGTGCGCCATGACCGAGAGCCAAATATTTTCCCATCCGGCCCGACCTAACTTAGTCAATAAGCATTTTATCATATGACCAAATTGGAGACAAAATTACTTGAAATTTTAACGCGCGAGGCTGTCCGCTTTTGTAGTAGGGCCGTACGGCTTATTCCGGCCCCGCTCGCGCAAATGCGTACGGCCCTCATACGGGACTTTCATCAATGGTTTTGCAAAGTAAAGGTTCGCGGGGCCGTACGGGTCATATGATAATAATTATTACAACTAATAATTCTTTATTCCTACACCTCTCTAACTCATACGTTTTCGGGTATTTCCTTTTTTCAAAGTTAATTCCTTTACATGTATCTGCTTCTTCTTGCTCAATATATAATACATCATTATATCCAACCCCTGTCCCTGTTGAAGTAAACAGTGAACTTCCCGCCAATAGAAGGAATATGATGTTGCTGGGAGCGCGCAGCGCGTTACTAAGAATTTGTCTGCTGCTACCAGTAAAAACACTACATTTAGGCCCATACCATGCCTGAGACGGCAAAGAATAGCGAGCTTTGCTCGATGCCCGTAAATCTCTAACAACCGTTTCTTACGAACTACAGGCCTTAGTAAACACCATGAATGCTTGGTAATTATTTGTTCTTTAGAATTAAAACCAACCCGACATTTAAAGGAGAAACTTATCTGAATAAAGTACATTACCTGTTACTTGCACTACGCGGTACAAAGAGCTTTCCAAACTTACTAGGAGACCAGCAAAAAGAAGCACTGAACGTTGCATAGTTTGAAATATAAACTTCTCTCAATTTTGCATCTGCATAGGCATAGGAAATCGTCATACTTGAACGAATCTCGACAAAAACAGGAATGTAAATTTGTAGACAAACATAAATTTACGCGCGTGAATATTAAGGATGAACTCAGCCATGAAACTGGGCTTGTTCTCGCCTTTAAGTTAGTAAAAACCGTATGTTTAAAAATTACGAAATGGGTTAACTGTTGCTAATTTGTGACAGATATAATGCTGTATGATATTTATGTATAATAAAGTTTTTGGAAAATGGAATATAATGTCTCGATGTGTCAAACTTACTGTTTTGGCGCCAAGGTTTTCCTTGGACTATTAAACTGAGTTTGCATTGATTAGCAAGCTGATAAATTGTCAATGATCATTTGATGGAAGCTTTTGCTCTATTTTGTTAACAAACTGCAAGTTTTCTTATAGCACTGCATTTATATTGGTTCTATTCTAAAAAAAGTGAGCAAACGACAAATATCACCCGATAATCTTGCTTATCATACATTTACGATTATAATCATGTACATATTTAGCCATATTCCATGTTAAGTTATACTTATTTAATACTATATCAGCCTCCGAAGACGGAAAAAAACTCTAATGCCTTGATCGTTAAACGGTAAAAGACAAGCTTGGTTCCCGAATTATTTATACATAAAGTATTTAAATCAAAGCTTTGCCCTAAAACATCGGTGAGGCATTTTCGTAAAAAGCTTCATTTCGCATTTTTTTTTAGTAATAAATCCGTCAGCGATCAATTTTAGCGACTTTGCTGAATTTTGTTCTTTCTCTTCATAAATCTGAACGTTTTTCTTGGCGAACAGTCGACATGTCCAAAACATTATATGCGGTCAACAAATGTTTGGCGGACAGCAGACGAGAAAACTATGCTACACAGAGAATAAAGTTAGGCGTCTTCTACATTAACAAGCGCGCCCTCAGGAAGTGGCCTTACTCACCTTTGCAGAGAACCAAATTTATAATAAAGAATGGTATGGATACTTTGATGATATTCTTATCCATGTTGTGAGTGTAAAATATGGTTTAAGCAATTGATAAATTTAAACTTATTTAGTCATATCAATTCAAGTAGGTCAAAAGCTGACATAAACATCACAGTCGACCAGTAGAATTTTAAGCCTTAATCGGTTTCGTTTCTAGCGGCGGTCGTTTATTTCAAGCACAGAGAAAAATGACAAGGATCATGAAGGATGACTTTGTTATTTAGCCCTTACTGAGAAGGCGGGAAACGGATCAAATCCGGATGGCGCAGTGGTGAGAGCACTCGCCTCCCTCATCCTTACTCCGAGGGTTTTTCTCCGGGTACTCCGACCGGTTTTCGTCTCTCCATAAAAACCAACATTTCCAAATTCCAATTCGATCCGGAAACAGTGCAAGTAAGAGCCACCTCGTGGAGTCCACTGAAATTCCTAATTATTTATTTATTTATTTATTTATTTATTATTTTATTTATATTAATTACATGCGTGCAAATTCAATGCGAGGGAGTATTTTTTAGAAAGTGAACAATTATCTCTGACGAACGAACGAATGGACGAACAAACAAATGAGTCGAAACCACAAAATAATTGGGGTTCAGTTAGACGAAAATCTTAAATGGATTGAACATATTGACAAACCCTGAAGTAAAATAAGTTGTCCAATAAGTGGTCTTAGACAGGCTCGTGATTATATGTTTGACCATGTTTCAATGAACTTGATTTTAGCTGACATGATGGTCTACAAAGCTCTAATATAAAATCATAATCAACCGTCATCAAGCTCCCACTTTTCGCTCCCCTGCCATTTTGGGGTTTACAGTTTCAGTTTAATTTACAGAGTTTTTCAGCTGAAGTATGAGAATCCCACGCTCGAAGGAAAACCCTGAGGTAGAGTCATGGAAGTTGGAACTGGTTGGCTGGATTCTAATGTTTCAGCTATTTTACAAACTAATCTCGCTCCAGTTTAGTTAAGAGAAAATATTTTCTTTATCGACTTTTCCGAAATAGAACTGACTCTAAAGAGTCAGTAATCGTGTTCTTTCGGGACTTACTCTGTTTTTTAAACTGAACGGAATTGTATATTCGTTCATTCTGCTCCCAGTAGCGAGAAAAACGGAATAAACAGAATACGGTTGACTTGGAGTAGGCTATTTATAAATGATAGGTTCTTTTGGTAAAGTTTTGGCGGGAAAATCGACGTGCGGCGGCCGCGGGTCGACGCTCCTGTTTGCCCCCTGGCTGAAATTTCGGATTTGGCTACCGTTGATGCGACTGCTCTGCCCTCGATCATAGTTCTTCTCGTTTATCGGAACAACAGAGAGCGAGGGAAAGTGTAAATCACTAATGGCTGATTACCGGAAGAAGCTGGACCACAACAATCGAAGCGAAATTCAGTGACCAAAGGGAATGTGCTTTTTTTTTCAGGAATTTTCCGACGTTGACAATAGGCCACTTCGAAAAATACCATAATACTCTTTAAAGTGCAGCTTTGGGTAGTGCTTGATGTAAGCCTGATTTTTCCAATTTCTTTTGTTTTCAGCACGGACTGCACGTGCTATTGCATACTGTGCACATTTGTGTACGAACACACAATGCTACGTCCTCGCGTTCCTACATGTACTCTGAATTCCATTGTGACATTCTAACAAAGGAGACTTGAATAATTACACCCTGGTGAGGCTGAGCCTGCACGTACAAGATTATTATGGTATTTTTCGAAGTGGCCTATAGCTGTTCTAAAGTCCGTCCATTAGCTACTGCAAGTAGTATCGGAAAGGGGGATTCCATGGGCGTTCAGGCCGAAGTCAAAGGAGACGGAGCAAATACAATACAATAAACTTTATTTAACGTGAACAAATACACTTAGGTATGAGCCGGCTAGTTTACAGGTATCGCAACAACAAAATAAAAAAATAACAATATATGTACAGTTTTAACTGATTCTTAAAAGAATCTATAAAAAATAAGCTAAAAATATATGTTGTATCGTTAGTCTATTTATCAATTTCGAACTCTACTCCTACGTATTAAAATATGACAACGTTATTATGAAGACGTAAACAGTTTCCAAACAATAAGGTAATGAGCTCAACTTTTATTTGAAGTAAACGAACTATTCTATTTCATTACAGTTTGTTATACTTTTTCTTCTCTGTGCACGATACAGATATAGGCTACTTCGAAATTAAAAATACCATAATACTCTTTAAAGTGCAGGTTTAGGCACCCACAAAACTTAAACAATTCTTTTTTTCTGGAACGGTTACGCCACCCTGGATCCAGAGGTCCGTTCTCTGAATATCATGAGTGAAATTAACCGCATAAACGGTTAGAAGAAGCTCGCGAGTTGCGCCTCGTTGTCGCGGCTTCGCCGCTCAAACTCGCCGTTTTCACTAAAAAAATAAAAACCTCTGGCACCCAGGGTACGCTTACGCATGTTTACCGTTGCAAATGGTGTTTCCAAGGCTTGATTGGTCAAGATGAAAAGTTATTGTCTTCGAGCACGCATGGACCTCGCCCTAAATCCGCATTAAGAAAGGCATGACTACACTCGACCAAGATTTCTGCATCTTGCCGGAAAAGCTTGGGAATAGAAACTATCACATATCAAAATAACACACAGTCAAAAATACCAATCTTGTGCAACACATACGGACTTTTTACAAATGCAGGTTTTTAAACGTATTTCTTTCATCGATAAAACTGTGAAATAATCATTTTTAATATTGAGGAGAATACCTGGTTTCAATTTGTCTAGTTTTCATTGTTAACTATAACGACATTCATGATCAGAAATAAATCATTCTTAATTGCCACATTTACACTGTAACACACTGAGGGGAACTATTCTAACTTTTTTCTCTACAAAATCAGGGGGCAAACGTTATTTAGTGACGGAAGAAATAATTTGCGCCTATCCATCTGCTGCTTAATTATCTCAGGTAGCAACATATTGCAGATGTTTAATAACCACGCACAAAACGTGATCTGGAATAATTATCATTACATTAAAATAGGAAATAATCAGTTTTTTACCCAACCTATTATAAACACGGGGTCGTGTACTTCAATAACTTATTATTTGTCTTATTTGACTTGACAACTTGTAGTCTTACAACTTTTATAGAAGAAAAGATCTAAAGACTGATTTTTTTTTTTAACCTGGACGGCGCTACGAATATCGATTCCAAAGAACTCAGGTCTCCTGTGATCATAATCCTAATATATATATATATATATATATATATATATATATATAGTTAGCCTTAGTTAGCCTTAGTTAGCCTTAGCCTAACAGCGTTGCCCGCTGAAGACCCTCTGAACAAGCTTAACTAAGATGAAACTTAACTTAGGTGAAAGGTCGGAAGCACAAGAATTAAGATTGACGACCGGGCTATTTTTCAATTTTAGCAATTTTCAAAAACAGTAAGCTTAGTTACCGGACCGTCTGCACAGTACATTTAGACCGTACAAAAGTTCACAAAAACAACTTCTTCTCTGTCTAGAATAACTATTACGACTATTTTCCGAATAAAATACAGTTATTGCTTGTCAAAAAATGCCCGAGAAACTGATTTGGAAATCAAAAATGCAAAAATATACAAACATATTTGCATAAGGCGACGCGAGTATAAAATCTAAGTCTTGTTTTGCTTACATAAAATCGCTTTTCAATCTATGTAATGAATGAACAAACACATAAAAATGGACAACACAATCTTCTTTCGAAAAGTTTTATTGAAATCTCCATAAGTTTATGTTTAAAAGCAAAACGCGTACTATTTATAGCGCATCGAGGCCTAGCCGTGTCTTCGGTGAAATTCAAGAAATTAATACAACTGAATTTAATAGTCCGTGGGCCAGTAGACGAAACCCTCCCCCCCCCCCCCCCCCCCCCCCGTCGGGGAATTTTGGGGACATATACCGTTATGAAGCATAGCCCGAGGGTGTTTCAAATCAGGTTGTTCGCACTTCTCAAGTGGAGGCGTTTGGCCGTACGGCCGCATTCTTTATTTGAGGCAAAATACCACAGGGTACCCAAGTCGTTATTTTTGAAAATTACTCTTAAAACCCCGGAAAAGGCACATAAAACTCTAAAATGTGTATGCTAGCTCAATCTGTTATAGTTGAGATGTACACACACAAATCTCGCATATTAGCACCCACAGGGAATTTCAACACAATTATGCTCGATATACCACAGTCCACCTACTCATTCTTCTCAATCTGGAAGAAACCCACCCTGGAGCCATGGAAGTCCTCACAAAAAAATGGTTTCAATGTCAACTGATCAGAAGTCCCTTCCAGTAGGAACACAGTAGACATCACAATTGAGCAAACTATCAACAGGCATGCCAAATCTCGTTCTGGAATCATAGGATTCATTAGAAAAAAGTCCGCGTATCCACTGTTTTCGCACTGAAAATGACCGAGCTTGAACTTGTGTTATGGTAGGAATCGAAGAGCTTCCTGAGCGATGAAATCTTGCTTCGAGAAACTTCGCATCTGTCTATGTAATATATATTTTTAAAGTTTGGCTTTTTCAAACCACTTCGCTAGGGAGTTTAGTCAGGTTAACTTCCATGTCTGTCAATCATCTCCGCTTACGCGGTAACTTTTCTGAAGGTAAACTGTAAATTCATAGTGACAGCTTTAAATTTCAGATACAGAAAAGAAAATTAAACGTTGTGTGTTCACGTTCTCCACAAAATCTTTGATCATTTGACGTTGTTGTTTTGCAGGGAACGGCGAGGAAATGCACCAAAATATAAAATGCACATGCAGGCATTGTTTTGGCTGTAGTTTCTTGATTGGCTAAGCCTGAAAATTAGACGACAACCTTTTTTTCTCGACATAGAATTTATTACCCTAAGTTGACTTGAAATACGCCTTCCAATACAACAGCTAAATTAAAACTTGAGATCCTACTTGATAATCTTTTTTAAGTCGCCGGTGACTCCAGAATCGTAAACCAAAACGCAGAGAGCTCGTTCCCTGTGGAAATCGAAGTTGCGCGCCCACATGCTTTTAGCTGCACGGCTGTACTGTCATTGGTAAAGTGCGCTCCCAATAAGTAAGGGGTACACCTTACTTTAAACTACACTTGGATCCTTTTGCTTTTCGTATATCGCCAGGGCAACAAAGAAACCAAAAACTGCGGTTATTGAAACGTTCACACTCTAAGTACGTAAGCTACACTTGGGTGATTCCACACAAACCAACAGCACGTGTCATTCAAAAAGATGTTTTTGGTAAAAAAGAAGGGAAATATGGAACTTATAGAAAACGAACTACTGCAAATTATTTAACTTTCTAATTACATTCAGCTGATATTAATTTTTACCTCTTTGATGCATTTTACAAAAAAAGATTTAAACGTTTAAATAAATCAGATGAGTGCTTCTATTGAAACGAAATTCAGGCTTAGAAAACGCTCTAAGAAAGGAGTTCACACTACGAGTATCTACCAACTGCGCTTCAATTGCACTTAAAAGCCCTAGTGAGAACCAGCCTATTGTTTTCACCTACAAACCTTGACTGGTTTGCGGTGGTCAACAGTGACGTCACTTTCCGACAATTTTCCCGATCGCTCTACGATTATGAAGGCCAAAAAGTCGCATTTTTCAACTTATCTGCGTTTCAAGGGCAGTACGCAGCTCTTACAAGGCTTTCTCTGATTTGCTGAGAAAATAATAGAACAAACAACACAACAATGGACCCTATCCCTGAAAACAATAGAGCTGCGTGATATCCAGGTCCATTGAAATTAGAGGTTGTTAAGAACTGTGTTGTATCTGCGTTTCAAACTTCAGAATGTGTTTATCTGGTACCCATTCAACATAAAATCATTGCACCAATATTGGACTAAAAGAAAAATTGTCTAATTTTTGGTTCATTTAACCTTTTATCTGTGACGGTCTTATCTCCTATGCGAATGAATGCGTTATCTGTGACGGTCTTATCTCCTATGCGAAAGAATGCGTTGTAGATACTGGTTCATCCATATCAACCAATTCCTTCGTGGCTTGCAGATAACTCGCCTGGGTGTGCCTAGTTTTGAACCAGCGATAATACGCAGACTCACTTCTGCTGAATCCTATGATTCCAGAACGAGACTTGGTATGCCTCTTGATAGTTTGCTTAATTGTGATGTCTACTGCATTCCTACTGGAAGGGACCCCTGATCGGTTGACACCGACAGGGCGGGTGTCTTCCAGATTGAGAAGAATGAGTAGGTGGACTGTGGTATATCGAGCATAATTGTGTTCAAATGCCCTATGGGTGCTTGTATGCGACATTTTGGCCTGTGTACATCTCAACTATAACGGATTGAGCTAGCATTCACATTATAGAGTTTTATGTCCCTTTTCCGGGGTTTCAAGAGTGATTTTCAAAAATAACGACTTGGGTATCCTGTGGTATTTTGCCTCAGATGAAGAATGCAGCCGTACGGCCAAACGCCTCCACTTGAGAAGTGCGAACAACCTGATTTGAAACACCCTCGGGCTATGCTTCAAAACGGTATATGTCCCCAAAATTCCCCGACGGGGGGGAGGGTTTCGTCTACTGCCCCACGGACTATAAGCTAAAAATATTATAAGCGCGACGTTTCGGTGTTGTACTGACACCATTACAAGCGAAAGGAAATCTGCATACTCTATACAAAAAGCTTAGCCCTAAGGGAATCTGACTGTTTGTTTAGGGATGGCTTGTGCTCTCTAATCAGGAGCATTTCATACAATAGGCAGTCAAATTTAGTTTGGCACTTTTTCAAGACACTAAAGTTCTTTCAATTGTAATGTCCTTAGGTGTTAAATCGTGCGTCGTGCGGTAGTGTTTGCCTATACTAGATGAAGTGCCATTGTGTTCTTCAATCCTTTCAACTGAGCATGAGGCTCAGTTCAAACGTCGAACTTTTCATGTGCCGAACCTAATTCCTTTAGTTAAGTACATGAAAAGATCGACATTTGAATCAATTAAGTTCGACATATGTTATTTGGGTCGACCCAAAAATTAAGTTCGAGTGGGCTACATGGGAAGTTCGACTATGGAGCGACTTCGATTCAAACGTCGAACTTTTCATGTGCCGAACCTAATGCATAAATTATATTAAAGTACTTTTTCAATATAACCGCGCTTCTGATTGGCTAAAGACTACGGTTAAAGAGGTACGGTTGGATGTGTCTTTGAGACCTTGAGAGCGTGCTTGGGGACTGGGTCGACTACGAGCACTTTTGGCGGGAACGGTGGAGCTTGGTGCCGCTAACAGCAAATTTGATAAACAAACAAACTACTTTTATAAACTGTTAGAAAACGTTTTCGAACGGAAAGGTTAGAAATGTCGTTCCAGGATGTTCGAGATGCGTTAATTTGCTTCTATACTGCTGGCCATATCAGTGATAAAGTGTTTCTTATCCTTTACGAAGAGTACGAGTCAGTTAATTTATGTTTTCCTTACTGGGAGTACGACTCATTTCAATTAGATGACTTAGAAAACAGCGAATGTAAAGCAGATTTTAGGGTGAAAAAAGAAGACATTTCTAGGCTAGCAGCCGCTCTCCAAGTTCCAGATATCTTTAGATGTTCTCATAGCACAATTTGTCCCGTAGAAGAGGCTTTGTGTTTACTGTTGCGAAGGCTGTCTTACCCTTGCCGTATATCGCGATCTTATCCATCGTTTTGCCAGACCTGTGCCAGAACTCTGTATGATAACAAATGAGCTTACAGAATTGAGAAAATGTATCCCGAACTGAACTAACTGAACTATTGGTTTATTGGTTTTCAACACTGTTACATTAATTAATTGATCTAAATTTAAAGAAATAAAATTTAAATATCTACAAACCCGCTTATAGCATAGCTAATCTAGGCGGGTTGTACTAATTACAGTCATATTTACCAAACATAAAGTGATTTAAAAACAGCTACTAAACAGAATGTGCATAGTACCGATAAGCAAAAAACGAACTAAAACGAATAATAAGGCATTACATATTTTGTGCTCACTTGTTTCCCAGACTTGTAGAATAATCGGCAGCGCTAGAAGGACAAATCATTTTAATGTTAAATTACAAATGACTTCGCCAACAAAAAAAAAACAACAAAAACAACAACAACAGTGATACAGAGGGCAGAAGGAGCAAACTAAAACGAGAAAAACTTAAAAACAGAGTAGGCAAGAGACCAAGGATACGTAAGACTGTTATTATATACAAATTAATATTTAAATATAAGTTGAAAATGTGTTTTTATTACTCACAGAGATGGTGAAGATGGCCCCATTAATTCTGTCACTGATAAAGGCAATGTGCGAAACATCTTATTAAATTAAAAATTCACAAATCTTCAAGATAGGAGAGCTTAACCATTTTCGACTTCTTTAAGCAAAAATGCGGTTAAAATTCAAATAACAAAAGAAATAATTGCCTAAGAAGTCTTCGCAACATGAAACCACGTTTCATTCACCGTCGTAGAACTGCTACGGTGAAGTACGGTGCGCATAACACTTCGACCCAGATCCCTAGTGCTCGTCCAACCGTACTTGCTGACCATAGTCCCCTATCTTAAACTCTCTATTTAGTGGGTCTTCGCGCCTTTGCAGACAGAACTCACAGAAGCGTAACGACGGTTACCAGCATTCATGTTGTAGATTTTTAGACTTTACTGAAACTGGACAGCTTATCGGTCTTCTAAAAAGTTGCTTTTCTTTATATCCATAAAGAAATCGTAATGTATTTTAAAATTTATGGCGTTGCTTTATTTTGTCCAAATATCACGATCACGATCTCCTCAGCTGTCTCCTTGCCATAACAGAACACAAAGCACACTAAAATCAAAACAAGAATTTCCAGGCTTGGTGAATTTTACTTTTTTGGGTTTATTTCCCTATTTCAAGCAGTAAGGATGATACTTCTTTTCGCCACGAATTGGGTTCGGCGCACGTAAAGTTCGACCGTCGTCTGAATCAACAGTCGAACTTAATAGTTTGGGTCGACCTAAATAGGTATTAGGTTCGGCACATGTAATTAATTATATCTCAAGTGTTTTAAGGTTGGTGGGTTTTCAATTGAAGTAGAAGCATTTATCTAATCTTTATGAAACTTGGCAAGCGTTTTGTTATTCGCGTTTGTATCCATTTGATCAACTTTTTATTGTCAAGTTTGAGTCACGAGACTTGCATTTGCCTTATAACGGTTAAAATCTTTCAACGAATTATGGGGAATGGATAGTCACATTATATTCATCTTGTTTATTCCTTTTTCTATGACTCCTAGTAAGGGCTTAACAATGCCACCTTTTAATCGTGTCCATGTGTCAACGGAAACCGACAATTAAGGATAACAGGTCACGTGACATAACAAATAGCAAAATATCTGACAAGACATATGACGGATACCGCATTAAAAGGCGGAGTTACATTGGATAGGGCCTTTTGGACATTTTGATGGCGAAAGTTTTCAAACTTTCCGATTGCAAACGTTCCCCATTTCAAAAAATATGTGATCGAACAAGTTAATTATTTATTCCCTTAAAGTCCATGACCGAGGAAAAGTTATTATAACAAGAAAGAATGGGGTTCTTTGAAATCTCTGCAGGGGGTCCTTAAGGATAAAAAATCCAAGCCATAAGTCACTTGGAAGTTCGACGTTTGAAGCGGGCCTGAGGCAAATGTCTAAACGTTTGTCTGGTTTTTAGCGGTTACAGTAAAATCGCTCAGATTTCTACTTCATTTACAAAGAAAGACGAAAGGTTAACTAGCAATAAAAAAAACTACAGCGAGGCGGCGACGATTCTTTTGCAAGGAAATTTCGGGACTAACCGTTTGTTTGGGTTTCTTGCCGTTTCGAGTCGCTTCTGATTGGTTGCTGCACAATGGGAAAATGTCAAAATCAAATCAAAGTGTTCACGGTTTTTGGATTCGCACAGTAATATACAAAACGTAGTATGCTAATTTAAGATCGCAAGAGAAATATGACTCGTCCTGGCCTATTGAGCTCCGCTTATGTTCTTGTGTTCTCAAACAGCATTTGTTTGTTTAGCATAATACATGTATGGTTTTCCCTCAATTTTAGTCTATTTCGCAATAAAGATATAACTCGTATTAATCTCATAACTCCACGCAAGCGTTATCCCTTACCGTTCAGAAAGAGCTAAGTGTTCTTATCTATCGCTACAACTGTGATTGTTAAAAGTATTTTGTTATTAACATGCAAGCAAACAGGAACAGTTTTATACAACGATAACCTTGCTTTCGCCAATAATCCCAGCAAGTATGGCGATGCGTCCATCCTTGGTTACTGTAATCTTTGGTGGAACACATTCCGTCTCCTCGTTTACATTCCTTTCTTCCCCCTGGTAAATGCTATGTACGCAGTCGCGATGTTCATTGTATATTGACATTTTCACGCGAACCCCGGATTCTAAGTTGGAGACAACGACATGTTTAGTCTCCGAATGAAATGCTACAGCTTCAGGAGGAACGCCTTCATGGTCGAAGTCGAGCTCTGGCATGTGTTTTCCCTCTGCATCGAACACGACAATACGTCTGAGACCGTCCAATACCATTAAACGGCCCTCATTAACAATGGTCATGTCTTTTGCTTCTTTCAGAATTTCCTCTCCAAAGCTGTTGACATGCTCTCCATTACGCTTGTACACTTCCACCGTAGAAACGTTTTGATCCTTTTGCTCGATGACCACAAGAACTTGATTGTTGTCGTTTATGATCGGCGTACAGCGTACTATGCCCTCGATTAGTCGAAACTTGTGAGAGAATTGAGCATGTTTCTTAAACACGTGTACTTCATAGCGATATTTGTCTATCTTGATCAGTACATATAAATTGTCTTCTCGGTCAGTAACCACACTCAAGATATCTTCATCAGCAAGATGGCTGCAAAGAGGACGGAAAGAGTCGAACTTCATAAACGTACCGGTTTCATCAAACACTTTAATTGTGCGATCGCCATCATCTATTATAATGAATTGTCCCTCTGGGTTTGTGGTGATACACCGTGGTGAAATTAGCTTTCCATCATCTGCTGAGCCAAATGACCACACTACGGGAAGGTCAGCAATGCTAGTCAGCACAGTTTCTCCCTTTTCCCTTTGCAGTTGACAAAGAGCTTCAGCCACTCTTACATCTCTCAATGGATCGATCCTGTGACTCATTTTCTTTCCTTCGATTTTGATGCAAGGCCAGGTCCAAGGACCACTGCATTGGTTGCTCAATTGTGTGACATCGTGGAGTACTCGATAGAGTTGACAGACACCCACAAAAATGTTTATGTCTTGCTCGGACGTTTTCCTCTTTCTAATTACTGCGTCAAAAAAAATCTCTTTAATCTTAGGTATACTTTGCATCTCGTCAAGGCAGTTTACACACGGTATTAATATACCCGAAGAACTTTCCACACATCCTTGTATTGTTGCCATGATGCGAATGAACGCAGCCTCAAGACGTTCGGCCACTCCCAAGCTCTCATCGTGACATGCTTCTCTTGCTTCTCTCGAAGCATTCTTGAAAGCTTTCTGTGCTTCTTTAAAGTTTTCCTTACTCGATTCGTTCGATTCAGCATTCATCAATCCGTTCAGAAACCCTAGGCCATCCTTGTAATAGGATTTAATCAGCTTCAAACTTTTACTTGATTGACAATCAAGTATAAAGCTGACTTTGTCGATTTCTTTTAACATCATCATGCGAACGTTTTCATCAGTCACATTCCCACATTCTCTCAGCTTTCCCAGTGTCTTCTTCCGCGTTATCATATACATTAAATCAAAGGTACCTTTGAAAAGAAACATTCCTATAGAAATCGGATCCATATTTCTTTTAGTCAAGTAACGCGCGAAAACCCAAGAAAATGATTGAGTTTATGTATAATGAGTGTACCATCGCATGGCTTTCCTAAGATGGGAATAATAAATGAGTTGCTTTACGACGATAGGAGAACGCTTTCTAATCTCGTCGGGTATCGGTCTGGTCGCAGGGGATTGTGGGAGGAATAGCGCTTTGCACTAATGACGTCACATACTTTTGGCCCCCGTTGTGACTCAGACAAACAAACTCCTCCATGTGTTATCTGCATAAGAATTGTGTATGGGAAAATGGTGTTGGCGAAGACTTTGATGCGGCTTTTATCAATATTTTCGCAAGAAAATCGAACACCTGGGTCAATGTTGAATAGAAGACCTAAAAACTATTCTTGAACATCTCAAATTTTGGTGAAAATGCAAAAGGGTGATAGAGAGCGGCAAATTATTATTGTCTGAAAGATTTCACTCTTGAGAGGTTCAGTTTGCAGCATATACAGCTGAGCCGTTAGAAACGGAGCATACAGAACCAAGCGGAAAAGTGGTCCATGGCAAAAAAGGCAGGTTTCAATGATGGTGAAAAGAAATGGTAATCTGTCCATTGCGGCTCCACTGAAAGGATACGTTTATTTTAATGCTGTTTTAATGCGATCGCGGGAAGCAATAGAAAAGTTCATACTCGTTGGCCCGGAATACTCGAGAGTAAGCAGCTCTCTAATTTAACTAATTGCAGCCTATATACTCTCCGAATTTTACAGTATATAATCAGTATCCCTTAGAACATAGACTCAAAGACAGGATTTTTGCGCAAAAACAAATTCGCGCTGTCATCTTCAGGACCTTTTGTTCAGCTTAATTTGCTTGTATGACGCGAGTCGATAAATGGTACAGTATTTGTATCAAATACACTGATTCTGGATCATTTGGAACCTATTTACGCATCTTTTTCCAAGCAGGCAATGCACACATCTTAGTAATACAAGAAGAATACAAAAATTTACTTTTCTCTTTGTCTTAATTTTGGGCACAAGTCATGAAATTTTTTCTTATCAAATGACATGAGGGCTAATAGATTGGAAGTCCGACAATCGGATTTCATCATGTAGCCTCGTCACATAATTTGTTAAATTTTAAGCCAAAATCTACATTACTTGAATCAGTTTTTCACTCCCTAATGTAACATTGCCTTGTATTTATTATATTTGAAGCCCCCAAAACGTTCAAATCACGTTTATCGCTTATTTCACCGATTTTTCATATCCAAAACACATCACGCTCATACAAAGCCTTTGAGCTGACAGCAAACTTTGTCTGAGTCACGTAGGGGGTCTATCTATTTTTAGTAATAGTGCAAAGCGCTATTGGGCTGGATGCTATGCGATTTCAGTTGGACGCCATCTTGGACTGGGTGGCACAGATGGCCTCGATCTCATGTGATAATTTTTCGCGGCCGCCGGGAACTGGTATTTAGAAGTGCAGTGAAATTACCGTTTCTGTTTATGTTCGTGCCGTCCTTCGTGCTTTCTTCTACCTTTGCTGTTTTTCGCAGTTTTTTTTTTCAAGTAAGAATGATTTAATCCCAAAGTCCCTAGATCCTTAGACACAATGTTCACCGATCCAGAAAACGCGTTAACTCTAGCCATACATATGGCCTATAAAGTGATCTTATCTTAACTTTGCATATTTAAAAGCCGGAATCTGATATACTTAATTTCCTACTTGTCAAACTAAATCACTTGATAAGATCAATGAATGAAATATTGGAATTAACCGATTTCCGACAAACATCAATACTTATTCGTTCAGCTGTTGTAACAACCGGGTGTAACAAACATGTCGAACGCACTCTTTTAATCTGTGATTACTGCTAGTTTAGCCCTTAGATTGAAATTAGAAGAGCCACTCCGCTCTTACGGCCAATTTCTAGAACAATTATTTCGACAAAAACCGGATCCGATTTAAAAAGCCATCAAAATATTTAACCTCATTGGCCTCAGTTCGTGGGGGATATAACAAACAACAAATCTCAAAGGGCAACAGGAGGAGAGGCGTAATTATTAAAATATCTGTTGTCCATCGTAAGTAAACTGTCTGTCATTTTGGGAGACAATATACTATGCCTGATTCATAACAAGCTAGAGCCCCGATTTTAGGACCAAGTCGACGTCTAATGTCGCGTTCTTCAAATATTTGTGGGGGATTATTAGCGTGCTAGGTGTGAATCTTTTTCATCGAATGAACAGGGATATTTCATCAAAAGAGCAAGGTCGAAACATGTCTTGTAGCTGTCATCAATGTTAAACCTTATGAGCTTTCTTTTATCTCTGTTCAAAATCCATATATTCTATTAAAGCCGAATAATTGCATTGCTGTGCCTGAAAACAGGGAACATATCTTGATAAGGAACTCAGTGTCAAATAGCGGTATTTACAATTTTTTATAAACGAAGAAACCTCGATCGGCGAAGAAATTATCGGTTACAAATCATTTGTCTAGTAATAATATACATGCCACAATCTTTATTACCAAGTTAAATTAGAGAGTACTTCATATCAGCAACATTGCTTTGGAGATATAGCATTTTAAAATTTTCAGCCGTGCAGCTGAGCATCCATGTGCGAAACTAAAACAAGTATTTTTCACTCAGTTAAATGACTTTTCTAAAGCGAGGATGCAAATCAGAGGTCCTTCAGTTGAATCTTTGAATTGAACAGAAACAGTAACAGAGAAAATTTAGCTGTGTTTCAAGAATTTCTTAATTTCTTTTATTTGGCATTCCCTACAACATCCTTTCTCTTAGGGGTTGCTCTTATAGCCAGAAAACAAACTGCTTGCGAAAACGAAAACGATTTATAAATAACAAAGTTGCTGTTTATGATAAGTTATTTCTCGGCTCGTTGTGATTGAACGTGATCCGGATCCGGGTTATTCGCTAGACCATAGACACAAAGAAAAAATTCCTTCTAGAATTCGGCTTTGTTTATCGACTTAACTGAAATATACTTAAATCCCACGCCGCGATGCAATTAAAAACTAATTTATCAAAGTGCAAAGTGCTTCGTTATGCTAGTTAAATTAGCGAGTCCTTCACATCAGCAACATTGCTTTGGAGATATAGCATTTTAAAATTTTTAGCCGTGCAGCTGAGCGTCCATTGAACGTGATCCGGATCCGGACCACTAAATTCGAGGGTTATTCGCTAGACCATAGACACAAAGAAAAAATTACTTCTAGAATTCGGCTTTGTTTATCGACTTAACTGAAATATACTTAAATCCCACTCTGCAATGCAAATAAAAACTAATTTATCAAAGTGCAAAGTGCTTCGTTATATTTTTAGCCGTGCAGCTGAGCGTCCATGTGCGAAACTAAAACAAGTATTTTTCACTCAGTTAAAAGACTTTTCTAAGGCGAGGATGCAAATCAGAGGTCCTTTGAATCTTTTAACTGCATTCCCTGCAACATCCTTTCTCTCGGGGTTGCTTTCATAGCCAGAAAACAAACTGCTTGCGAAAACAGAGCGAGCACAAAAAGTTTTTTTAAGGCTGTTTTTGCCCACAGAAACGATAACGTTAGACAAATAGCGATTATTGGGTGTGAACAGGAATGTATGAACGGAAAACTAATTAAGATTTCTTTAAACGTGTGAATTTAATTTCCAAGGCGAATGTGAACCCCTGATGCGTTCAATAAAATCGACTCTCTGGCTTGTGATGATTCACTCTCTGTTTCAGCAAAATTTGTTGTCTCGTTGTCTAGTTTTTTTTTTTTCAGACGTGTTTATCAAGCACTATAACTAAAGAAAGTGTGTGTGTGTGTGTGTGTGTGTGTGTGTGTGTGTGTGTGTGTGTGTGTGTGTGTGTGTGTGTGTGCGCGCGCGCGCGCGTGTATTTGGGGGGGAGGAGGAGAGGGCTGGAAGTTTGAATAGTCTGTCTGAACGTAAACGCGTCGGATAATCTGTTGTTTGTGGCTTTCAGTCTGTGATGCATAATATGGAGACGTGCAATTTGTATTCAGGTATATCAAAAAGGATGCTATTTCGAAAAAGAAGTTCATGAAATGGTTATTGTTTGAACCTCGGAGCAGAGCCTCCTCGTATCACCGTATTAAAGTTCCGGGGGGTACTCTGCAAATTTTTGGGCGGGGGTGTGCCGCTGGGAGTCTGACACCCTTAACCAATACCAGACCATTTTAGCTGCATTTTGCTACCCTATTCTAGACTAAACACCGAAAAACCCTACGCGTATCCTAGACCTATTCCAGACACGCTATTTTTCCAGAAACTCGTTCACTATCACAGTTGTTAGTTAACAGGGGAAATGCCGTACTACCCGCCCGTAGCGATTTTTAAATGTCATTTGCCATTCAAAAATATCATGCCCTCGTCCCCGGTGAAGTTGTATTTTGACCCTCGTGCCCAGTGCCGGACGCGATCGAAATGGCCATGTTTGTCGCGTCAGGCACAAATGGTGCCGATTACCAACTAACTATCAACTAACTCTTTTAGTAAACACTGGTACAGTAAAGGAATCGCTAGACGAGCGACAACGTGCTTTTTCCCAGACAGAACGTCGTCATTCCCGCCTAGCAACGACTGTCATTTTGCCTCGCAACGCAATCAATCAACTGTGACAACGAACGCGACCTGAATCCGCTGTAATTTCTTCGCCGCTTCGGCTCGCTTCGCATAAACTTGACTTTTTTTGTAAACAACTTCATGTAGTCAAATGGCAGCTGTCCGGCTCAAACTCGCTCAGTGATTGGCTTAGACTACAGTCACGCTGCCCTCCAAATTTGGAACGATATTTACAGGGCGCGTCCTGAGCATGAGCATAAGGGAGTTAAACAACAGAGTTGCCACACTTCCGGACAGACAGGCTTTTGTTTTGAGACAATCGAGTGTGCTTGCCAAATTCACTGATTGCTTTAAACGTTTTTGGCAATGTGTCGCCCAAAATCACTATTCAGGCGTGTTCATTGAAGGCCGGAAACATTAGTCGTTTGGAATATTACCTGAAAAGGACGTTATGGCTTCTCCTTCAGCCCTGTTTGATACTTCAATCGGATTGTTCGTGAATAAAGACCAAGCAACAGCGGGACAGTTGGGAGAAAGAGATATCCAGCGTGAAATTGAAAATGTTCAGAGGCAGTTGAATGCATTGGCAAGATCAGTTCTGCGCTCAAGCATCACGTTCTTCAGCGAAGGAGTGCTGCATCTATTTAGACTGCGTAACAAAGGCAGTGCCGAAAAACATTGCACGGAAACTAAGCACTGTGGTGCGGGAATACAGAGCAAACAGGTGGAAGTTTATGCAGGATCATCAACAGATCCTATAGGTGATGTTTCTCGGGGCCTGAAAGACCTGAAACTGACTAAATTGGATGATGCAAGCGAAAGAGCACTTAATGATGCGAAGAAAAATTTCGAAGAAGCCCGTAAAAAGGCTGTTGATGCCTTCAACAACAACGCTCTCACTCCGTCTGATCGCATCCAAGCAATGGTTATTCGAGTCGCGGCGACCATGCTGTTAAACCTAGACCATCCCGAAGACGCGTTATTAGTGTGTATATCGTGCCTCGAAGAACTCCATTCCCTCCCAGAAGTGCAAGAGAGTTTCAGCAGAGAAATCAACAAACGTTTTCAACATCGCTTCTCCGGCAAGGAAAATCGTAGACAGATAATTACTTCTGTTTGTCGAGTAAATCATGCTGTTAGGAATGCCGCAGTCATGATCGCGAAGAAAGGGGAGCTGTTGACGTTCCCTTTGATCGAAAGCGAAGGGGAAAAAATAGATCCCTTACATGATCACAGAGTGGCTGACATTTTACTTAATCTAGAGATGCTCCAGTATTCTATAACTCCTGCCACCATTGGCGAGAAGGATGAAAAAAGAAAACCCAAAATACCCCAAGGTATCACTGCAAATTCGCAGGGTCATTTTATTGTGGGAGACGAATGGGAGCGCAGCGTTAAAGTATTTGATACAAGTGGATTTCCTCGTCGGCTTCAGATCGAGAAACATAACACAGTTCTAAGCATCAGAGATGTAGCTACCGACTGTGAAGACAACGTGTATGTTCTGGTCAAACAAGAAGAAAAGTCGGGAACTGCACGCTTCAAGATTATCGTGTTTGACGGTGGACGAAACAAGAAGCAAGAGTTTTTGTTGAGAGAAAAAACAGTCGAAGTTTTAAGAATGACCGTGAACAATTACAATCAAGTTCTTGTATTGGCGGAAAGTTTTAGGAAGCATGCCGGAAGTGTCGTTGAAGTTTACAAATCGGATGGAGAATTCGTGCATAGGTTTGGAGAAGAAACACTCAACTGTGCCCAAGACATTTGTACTATCGGCGATGGCCGAGTTATTGTTTTGGATAGAGATGATCAATGCGTTATGTCAGTTCAAGTGTTTCGTCCCGACGGCCAGTACATGGAAGATCTCTTTAAGTCAGTGGAGAAAGCTGAAAAGCCCGTCACAAAATTACGGTCCTCCATAGCTTGTCACCAAGTGAGCAATTATGTAGTTATAGCTGTCCCGAGTGAAATCTCCCAGGAGAAAAAAGAGGATCCAGTGCGAATTCTAAGATACGACTTAAACAAAAAGAAATTGCTTCCCGACATTGTCCTTCCGATGAAAGGTCTTGTTTCCACTCGGGGAGTGGCAGTTACTGTTGAGGGGCTTATTGCTGTAGGTTTACTTGACAAAAGTGGCGGGGACAGCAAGGTACTCGTTGTGTAGTACAACAGTAGATGTTCGGGTTCGAATAAAAGACTTGTTAAATTTTAGAAATCGTTTTTCTTTTTTGGGGGGAGGGGGGCTGAAAATATTGCTGGCATCCTAGCAAATAAAATACTTCATCATTCGTTAGGAAAACATAAAAGAAACAGTTTAGGTTGTGGAGGAATAATACTAGTCTGTCAGCAGTTATATAGAACTGACAAAAATAGTAGCTTATTTTTGTTTTAATTATCTTAATTTCATTATTCATATTTCAGTCCTATTTATCTTTTTACGTCTTGAATTTTCCTCTAGGTGAACGCTTTTAGTGGTTGAGAATAAGCGTCACAAAGTGTGCAGTTCTTGCTTTAGAAACACTCACTGCTAAGCCTAATTAAGACATTAAGGTGGCTGAACACAGTTTGCACGCGCTCTTCAATTTCAGCTGCTTAAGTGAGTCAGCACGTGCAGAGTTTTGAGAAAAACAAACGTGGCGCCTATTCAGCGATCATTTTATTTTGCTCAGTGTGGATCGCGAAAGTGATGTTTTTCGTCTTAAAATCAAACAATTTGTTGTTCGTAAAAATGTTTGTTGAATCAATAGATAATTTATAGAACCATTGAAGAAATACACTGCCTTTTTGGTCGTTTTTGTCTTTGGTTCAAGAACCCAGTCAAATGCAACGCATGCGCAGTTGACCAAAAAATTGTGACTGGATATTTTAGCAATTTTTCCTCGGAAATGCGCTGATTTCTACGGAACCACTCGTTAGAATTTCACGAAATTTGGCACAATAATAGTTCCGAATGTGCCGAACTCACCTGCCATCAGAAATTTGAAACTAACAGAGGAGATTTTTACAAAACGCAAACATATTAAACCACAAATTATGGAAGATCCCTCTGTTAAAATTACATGAGACCAGTGTTAACATGCGAATATTTTTACGACGTTACTGGAGAAAAATGATGGACAAAATCTAACGACTAGATTTTCTGAAAATAAACGAAACCAAATATTGCATGCTGATTTACAATCCACCGTGTTGCCATGGCAACACCCTTAGAGCTCAACAAAAATATCAAAATATATAGCTTGTTGCTTAATCGTATGCCTCACCAATTTTGGGCGCCCAGACTTTAGTAGTTTTAAAATGACAATGAATGACGCATAGGTACAGTGAAACTGTGTTCAGCCACCTTAAAAGTGCTTTATTTAAGAGGAAGTTGTTCTTCGTGTCAGTTGCAGGTAGTAGGTTTAAAAGTGTTATCATAAAGCATAAAGCATTTTATGTTTACTGTTTTATCTTATATCCACTGCTTGAAACTTTTTACGAAGAACCGCAACGTTTAGTGGCTGTTGTTCGAAGATTCGGTTGACGGAAAACTTCCAAAGTCACTTACGAGGCTCTAAAGATTTTTCGATTGTTTCTAAGCTACAAAGCCCTTGTTTATCGCTCGGCAAAATTGACTGTCGGTTCTATATTGTGATTGATACATGCACGTAAACTAAATGAAGTGATATCTGGCTAACGACACAACACGGAGTTGATATTTTCAAATTGTCCATAATTTTACGAACGTCACAAAGCGCTGAGAGCGAAACTTTGAATTCACAATAAAATGATGTAAAAAAATTATTGCAACTGCTCGACATCTTAAAGAGAAAAAAACGACTGAACTGAAATGATTGCGATCTACTCAAGGAAATTTGTTGAAGCAGAATTTTTATAAAGAACGAAAATTTTGTGTTGACATTTTTTGCTGAGCAGATGTCGTGTACATAGTTACAACGCTTCCAAGTATTCAGTTAGTGGACATATCGGACAAATGGACATAAACCGGTAGTCTGAAGGCTCCACTGAAAATTGGCAAAAAATGCCTCCCATCCACAACTCATGCTTTTAACCTTTCCAAAGCAAGAACATTTACCCACACTTCCGTATTCGAAATTTCGTAACTGCACTTTTATTAATAACTCGGATTAAGTCGCTTTTTCTAACATTTCAAGGATTAGCATTTACTGTTTAGGTTGCTGAATGTGATGTTGCTAGTATTGTTGTTTTCGAAATGTGAAAATGCCCTCTTTTCATGTATCCAGTGTTTAGTTTATTTAAAAAGATAGGATTAGAGTTGAAACTCGAATTTTTATATCTCAATGAAACTAGAGGACATTGAAAGGATGTTTCGAACTTTTTGGCTAAAAGTTAGGATTTAAAATATTTTTTTTTTATTTTTTTTATTTTTGTTTTGTTAAAAAAGCAAACCTGTGTCCTGATTAGACTATGGTCTCCTAAAAAAAAGCTCAGTGTCTTTGTAGAACCTTGCTGGGATAGAGACTGGTTGTTAAATTAAACTAACGGAAAAACAGACAACAAACACTGAAACAAACAAACAGGGTGTGATATATTTTTATTAGAATTCTAAGGAGACAACCAACACTTTCTAATATATTTTTATATTAAAGACATGTTTCGTATGTTACAACTGCCACCATTAGTTACGAAATAAGGTACTGAACACAAAAATGTCTCAAAATTAAATTTATAATCAAATAGAGATGCTTTAGAGATAGGGTATAGTCTTAAGCGTCAACCGCTTCTTACCCTATCCCCCATCGGCGTAGGTGAGTGCGATCTCGCCTTGGGAGTAAATTAGAACGTTTCGAAATCAATTATGTACATCAGTATATTTACGTAGCGTTCTTTTCAGCCAATTCAAACCAAATTTTATTATCATAATTTGATCATCCAATATGTTTTTTTTTTGACAAGATGCTTTCAAATTAAAGTAGCCACATATTCAGGTGGACTGTAAAGATTGGTAAAATAATCTGATCTCTGATGGCTAGTTACTGATTGAGTGAGTGAACTTCAATCTAGTACAGCTGCAAGTGGCCGTTCAGAATAAGCAACAAACTTAAAGTGCAGACCTTTACCCAGCTTGCAAGAAGCTTTGTTCAAACTATTCAGTAATAATCATCTGAAAGGAATGGTACAATCTATCATTTATCCTCATTTATTTGACTATGCATGCACCATAAATACTGTAAACCTATCATAGCTAGCTAGTTGCAGAATAGACTTGATTGCTTTTTTAGAATATGTTATCTAAGTGGTAGCATAAACGTTTTGGAATTAGATAGTTAAATAGCAGAACGTTTGCGTTCATTGTACAAATAATTTTATGTATCTTCTTCGGCTTTACATATTTTAATATTTTCTTACAACTGTCGCACGTGACTCTGAAACACCCAAAATTCAAAATAAGCAAGCAATTCTAAGTAACAACGTACATTGCTCGCAGATACGATTGCGGTGTTAAATCAAAGCAGCGGTGCAATGTAAACATGGTTCTCGCGTAGGCAAGTTTCATTCATTCATGTGACAGTGCTTATTAAAAAATTGTAAGACAGAACTGTTCTGTATCAGTTAAGATATCATACCATTATATAACTGTTGATTTAGTATTCTTTATCTAGGTAATAAAAATAATAAATGAAGTACAAATTTTTCTCTCATTCGTCATTGGGTTGTTTTATTGGTTTTGTTACATCTTAGCGGCTGCATTGTACATTTTATCGTGAAATATTCCTTTTTTTATTATTTTTTTTTTATTTTTTATTATTTTGCCACACACAATGAATTACAATCTGAATAAAACACGATAACAAATAGGTTAACTAACATTAAATTTAAAATTTGTACATTACTGGGAGAAGTGACTGTGGCGGGGAAATCTCCGAGAATTTGTGGGTAAAACCGGATTCAAATTTGTTTTCGTCAAGTAACAATAGCGTGGTTTTCAAAAACGTGAATACCCCCAAAATGATTCTGAGTTTATGTATAATGTATGTACCATCGCATGATAAGTAGTATAAGGTGAGGGGGCAGAATACCACCAAACAAAATAAGACTCCATCGATAGTGGTGAATGCCTATTTCCCCCATTTGTGACCATCACCTGCAGGCCTCCCTTCAGTCGGCCTGCAGGTTATGTCACTAATTGGGGAAATAGGCATTCACCACTATCGATGGAGTCTTATTTTGTTTGGTGAGTATTCTGCCCCCTCACCTTATACTACTGGGGTCTTTTGTTTTACCCCACGAGGCTTATTTAAACCCTAAAACCAGCTTAAAACATTAATAACCAGTTTTAACCGCCCGAAAGCGGTTTCAACCACCCCAGCCCCGTTATTTAGTGCAACCCTCTATAACCGGTTTTAACCCACTAGAAAGTACATTAAAGCGCTCGGGCTTTACCAATTGAACAGAGTACCCCCTTTGCATAAACTGACCTTGCTGGTCTACGTTTATAACCTCTATATATATATGGCGTGGGCACTGAACGTGTTTAAAGACATCAGTCAGCGGGAGTTGAATGACTGGCTTAACGTGCAAGAAAGAAAACCCTTTGTAAAGGCTCCTCACAATGAGGCTCTTGCAGGGTTTGATCCGTTAGACCGACAACGTCTGAGGGACTTTCAACTCCCTACTCGGATTGTTGAACTCTATGCGCCTGGTGAACGGGGCCAACAAGGCCGGCCCGGTCGAGTGCAGCGAACAGCTAAATGGAGCTTCACTCAGGGTCTCACAAAACCCCTTGTTCCCCAAATGATGAACCGCATCAAACAAGAGGTTCGTAGAAGACATAAAGCTAACATCTCTTATGGGTACAGATTACGAAACATCGAAAATGGCGAGGTTATCGTTTGGTACTCAAACTTTAACAGCCCCTGGTTTTCTAAGCTCTCAGAGACGAAACGATGGCTGCAACAACGAGAAGAGCTTCGCCTTCAAGGTGAACACATCGAACGCCCTAACACTAAATGGAGCTTCGAAGCCGCCGTTTCCGTTGAACTCAAAGTGATCTTAGACAGACAACCGCTGTTGCTCGGTCTTGGTAGGCTGCCTGACTGGCTTCGCAACAAGCACCACGTTAGAGCCCTTGACACCTTCAACGACGATCTTTGCATCTTTCGGTGCTTGGCTGTTCATAAAGGCGCCCGCTTGGATCGGTGTACTCAAAGAGCTCGAGCGTTAGCGCAAAGCTTCTTCGACGCTCAGCAGCAGGCTCGGACGGCTGGCAATCTTGTGCCCTTTAAAAAGTTTCCTTTGCTTGAACGACATTTTAAACAAGGGATTGCCGCTTTCACTGTTACAGATGACGACAACTTTGTTTTGAGTTACACACCTTCACATTATGACAAAGTTGGCACCCACCCACCCGTAATGACTGTCGGCATCTATGGCTCACACGCCTTTCTGATCACCGACATCAATAAAGTCACAAACAACTACGCTTGTGGTGAGTGTGGGGCTAGGTTCGCACGGGTCGATAATCTAGCCCGCCACGCCAAGACATGCACTCGCGGCGAAACCAAGATTTCCTGCCCCGGAAACCAGATCTTTGCTCCGGAGTCGGCTTTCGAGAAGGCCTTTTATCCAGAAGCCAATTTCGGTATCCGCGCGCTCTGTTGGCTCGAATATGAGGCTAAGCAACGGGGCATCCACATCCACCACCACAGATGCGGCCACGGTGGCGAGCGCATCATTGGCGGCTACAAGGTTGACGGCTACCACCCAGAGAGCAAGACCGTGTTCCAGTTCCACGGCTGTCACTGGCACGGCTGCCGCCACTGTTTCCCCGCGCCCGAACAAAGAAACGAAGCGGTCAAAAACGACAGGCAAGGAAACCCAATCACCCGGGAGCAAGCCTTCGCCAAAACAATGCAAATCAGCCACGAGATCCGCACGATGCCCGGTTATAATCTAGTTGAGCGGTGGGAGCACGAGCGCCCCGCCCCTTGGTGGCACGCTCGAGCCCCACCTAAACGAAACGAAACGTACCCACACGCCATAGTCTACGACTTCGAAGCCTATCAAGACAAGGCCAAGGCAAGCCAGCCAACACGGGATCTCTCTTACGAAAGTGAGCACGTCCCTATCTCAGTCGCCATCGCGGACACCCTAGAGCCCGAGCCTGAGTACATTTGCTCTAAAGACCCCCAAGAGCTTATCCGGCTGTTTTATCAATCTCTGGTGCGCCGCGGCAACGCAATCCGAGAGGACATAGCCAGGCGCTATATGCCGCCTGACTTCGAGGGCCTGACAGACTCCCAAAAGACCATCATCAAACAATGGTGCGACCAGGTCCCCGTTGTCGGCTTCAATTCTGGCCGCTACGACCTGCACCTTATCCGCCGCCACTTCGTCGAATACCTCGGGCAAGAGAGCGGGGTCTTCGCTGGCGAGAAACAAAGACAAATCATGTTCATCAACACGCCCTCCTTCAAGTTCCTCGACATAATCAACTATCTCGCCCCAGGCATCACATACGACAAATGGGTGAAGACATACGGCGCGAACCAGACCAAATCGTGGCTCCCGTATGAGTGGTTCGACAGCGCCGACAAACTCGACTACAAGGGCCTCCCGCCTTACTGGTGTTGGTACTCTCAACTCCGCAACTGCTTCACACTCACTCCAGACGAGTACAAGCAATGCAAACAGGTCTTCAAAGAGCGCGGGATGAAGACCTTCGGTGACTGGCTGCAATATTACAACAACCTCGACGTTGCCCCATTTCTCGAAGCGCTCGAGAAAATGAAAGCCTTCTATACAGGGCTTGGGGTCGACATTTTCAAAGACGCGGTCTCCTTGCCCGGGGTCTCGATGCAATACATCCTGCGCGGGACCTTGGGTGGCCCCAAGAAAAAGCGGCCGCCCCTCTATGCCCCAGGCCCCGAGGCCTACGCAATGCTGAAGGGCGCGGTGGTCGGTGGCCCCAGTCTTGTGTTCACCCGCAAGCACGTAGCCGGCGAGACCCGCATCCGCTCGCACCGATACGACTTGGCGCGCCCCGTGAAGCGCATTCTCGGCTTCGACGCCAACTCTCTGTACCCCAGCACCATGCTGCAAAAAATGCCCTGCGGCAAAGAGAGGGTCTTTCACTACGAGAACCCCGAACAGGCTGCTGCCCCCTTCATCATCCGGCTTGTGACGGGCCAGTGGTTCGGGTTCGCCGAGGTCGACATCGAAGTCCCCCGCCATCTGTGGGAGCAGTACGAAGAGTTCCCTCCGCTCTTCATCAACACGTGCGTTGGTGAGGCGGGCGTACCACAGCACATGAAGGATTACCTAGCGCAAAGCAACAGAACTCCGTTGCCAGAACAAAAGAAGCTGCTCGGCGTGCTCCAGGCCAAAAGGGTGCTGCTCTACGCCCCCGTGCTAGAGTGGCTCTACAACCACGGGCTCGAAGTCACCGCGCTATATCGCACGCTCGACTATACACCCATCAAGATCTTCGACTGGTTCGTCCGGGAGGTTGCAGACAACCGGAGGAAAGGCGACGCTGACAAAGAGAAAGCCTTGCTCGCAGAAGTGTTCAAGCTTCTGGGCAACTCGGCCTACGGCAAGTTCATCGAGGCTGTCGAGCGCCAGACGAAAGTGGTGTACACCTGCGACGAAGACGAGGTCGACAAACACCTGCGCTCTGCCTGGTTCGAAGACATCGAAGACATCGGGGCCGCCTACAAGCTCGAGTTGCGCAAAACCAAGGTCACCATTAACCGCCCCTTCCAGGTCGGTATCGTCGTATATCAACTCGCCAAGCTGCGCATGCTCCAGTTCTACTACGAGTTCCTCGATCACTATATCGACAGGCGTGACTTCGAGCTCATACAGATGGACACGGACAGCATGTACTTCGCCCTTTCGCACGACACTCTAGAAGAGGCAGTTCGACCAGAGCTCCGCAAGCAGTTTGAAAGGGAGAAAAACAAGTGGCTCTCTTGGGACCAGTGGAGCAACAGAGAGCCTGGCCTGTTCAAGCTTGAAAAAGAAGGTACACGAGCCATCGCCCTGTGCAGCAAGTGCTATTACGTAGAAGATGAGGCTAGCGGACAGGCCAAGATGTCCTCCAAGGGCGTCAACAAGAAGCAGAACGAGCTCCACTGGCAAAGATACGAGCGAGCCCTCGATGGGTTCAAAGACATGGCAGTCAACAGAGGCTTTCGAATGCACGAGGGCGCCATGTACACGTACGAACAGCGTAAGCTAGGTCTTTCCGCTTATTACGACAAGCGCTGGGTGTTGCCTGACGGCATTCACACAGAACCAATCGAGTTTCACAATCCAGCTGGTGGCAACTGAGTGCCTGGCAGCACAACCATCAACTCCTCGCGAACGAAGCCCCGCTCGGGCCCATCGTTTAGGTAATACACCACGGGCGCATCTGGCTTGGTGACAACCCTTTCAATGTTATAGACTTTCAAAGACCAGATCGGGTCCGTCGCCCGTCGACTACCACCTTCTAGCTCACCTGGGTAATACAGATATCGCAAATTAACCCGAGGTGGAAGCTTCTTCTCCTTTGCCCCCACAGGCCTAGCATATGGTGTCGCTGGCTTGCCCGAAACGGCTTTCTCTTTGATTGCTTGAGCGGGTTTCTTGCCAGTCAATCTGGTTACTTCATTGTTCAAGGCAGAGATAACATCTGGCAATCTTTTAACCCAAGCGGTCGACCGGCCAGAGGGCAGATGCATTTCAACTGCATACTGGTAACCAAACAATCGTTCAGCCAGGGTTCTGTTGAATCTTTCAACAATCCCTTGATCTCTGTGGATATCAACACGCCCACGACGAATGGTTGTTTTATGGGCCCCAGTCTCTTTAGTCACAGCTCCCATAAACTCTGTCCCCGGGTCGACTTGCAACAGTTGTGGCCATTTCAAAGGCCCGCGCCTGTATATCCGGGCCAGCGCTTTCGAAACTTCATCAGACTCTTTCGAACTCAAGGGCTCTGCTGCTTTGAAACGGCTTGCTACATCAACAACTGTCAAAGCATATTTGTAAACCTTTCTCCCGTGAGGCAGTTTGTCGTGTGGCAAAAAAAGTAGATCTGCTTGATGCACTGAATTGGGTGTGAAGACATCAAATTTGGGCCGCGGGATGTGGCGTGGCGCAGGGAGATATATTTGCCAAAGGGCTTGTTTGACGAGCCATTTCTTTGCCGCCTCTTCAGAGATCTTGGCTGCAGCAGCTAGCTTTTTGACAGCGGCAAGACCTTTCCAGTATCCTTTGGGTCCGTAATAGATTTTAGATAGTTTGGAGTCCATATATTATACATTTATTTGAATTCAGGCAGTTCTTGGTCATAAGCTTTATCCAGCAGTTCAAAGAGACGGTCTTTGACAGCATCATCTGGTTGTAAAGCTTTTAAGGCATTAAGACATTCTAACGAAGATATTTCTCCGTCATAATTGAAAAACTTTGCATCTTCCCCTATCGCTTCTTTGATATTATCTTTAGCCAGCGTGAGAGCAAAGTACAAGTCCACCTGATTTCGTTTTTCCTCATGCAGTATTTGGTTAAAGGCTTTACTTAATTTGAGCATTCCTCTAAAATAAAGCCAAGTGAGACTTACAGCTCCAGCGCAGTAGAGGGCTCCATCAAATGCAGCACTCCGATAACCCATGGTATATATATATATATTTTTTTTTACAGAAAGCGAAACGCTGCACAGCCAAGGGCGAGTGCGCCAGTACCGATAAACAGGAGTTCGCCTTGCTTCTGCTGATGGCCAGGCTTATAGAAGTCAGAGAACTCTGGCTCTTTGGGGAGCGTTATTTGCTGCTCCCGATGTGTTTGATTGTAGAGCACTAGAGCTTGGTCAGTGCTGGAGAAGTTCTTTTTCGCTTGATCTTTGATCCTATCGTTGGTTGCAACCCAGTCGAGGAGCTTTGTGCGGTCTTTCTGGTATTTGGCGTATGCCGCTTGATAGGCTTCTAACGCTTTATCGTGTCTGATCTTTTCATCCAGAGCGGCTTGGCCACTGTCGCCAGACAAGTATTTTGCAAGATAATTGCCGCCAGTGAAAGCAGCTGCGTTTAGAATTGCCCCACCAACCATGATAGCGATTGAGGCCATCTTGTATATAATTACACCGTGGAAGGGAGGATTTTCTGGGCCTCTAGGTAATTCTTGAGTGCGAAGCTCCCAGTCATGGTAGCTACGAACTTGACGTAATTCATCGGGTTCGCGCTTGGGTCGCCTGTGAGGTTTTCTTTGATGATTTTCTTGCCAATCCAGCCAATACCGGCGACAAGGCCAGTGATTGTGGCAGCATCGAGAACATATTTCACGAGCTTGTTGTCAGACATGGTGTATATTTATGTTTTTTTAGTTGACTCCTCATCGCTCTCTGTTATTTCTGTGGCTAAGCGCCAAACTGTTTTAAGAGCAGTGATGTTGAATCTTAACGTAAAAAGAAGAATGCCGCCGATTGCAGCCCCATTTACAAAGCCTTGAAAGAGATTGACCATTGTGTATATATTTACTCCATCTCTCGAATTCTTCGTCTTGGTGGCCTCTGTGTTGGTGGAGGGGCCTCTGCTGCTGGATCAGGAGTCTGTGTCTTGTTGCGCCCAAGTGCATTCATAATGGCCTCGCGCTGGTAATAAACACCCAAAGCGGAGACAATCAAACCTCCAACACCAAGGATGAGAACAGTGTTGCTGCTAGATTCTGCCTTCGTCGGCGCCTCATTTGGGGCAGGCTCGTCTGCCTGGCTGGCTTGTTTTTTTGCCTCTCTTGCCAGGCGTTTTCGTTCAGCCAAGGCTTTTCCAGAAGCAACACGGCCAGGGTTTTTAGCCGGAGCAGTCTTTGGGATATCAGAGGTTACGTGTGTGGATGTAGGAGCGACTTTTTCTTCAGGGATCGTCTCGAGCGGTTGCGCCATCGTGTATATATTTTATTTTAAACCTGTGTGGTTCCTTCATGGTTCCTTCATGGTTCCTTCGTGGTTCCTTCATGGTTCCTTCATGGTTCCTTTGTGGTTCCTTCATGGTTCCTTTGTGGTCCGCCAACTTCATCAAAGCCCTCCAATGGGTAACCTTCACTATCCCTGCTGCTTGGGTGAGCGGGTGGAGACTCTTTTTTGAAGTCTATGTGTTTTGTAGTGATCAAAGCAGCATTGGCCAAGGCCAAGAATCGCCCACATCGCAGTGCCAGGCCTCCAGCAAGAGATGACAATTCATGTTGAATCATGTAGTCATTTTTGAGTTCTTTCTGCAACTCCTTCACGTCGTCAATATCAACAGCCAAGCCGATGGCTTTGGTTACGAGCATTATAGCGCTGTCAATCAGAGACTCGGTCGTCTTGTTGCCGACATAGGCTTCATATCTTTTGTAGAATTTTTCAACCTCCTTATCTGTCAGGCGCTTCACCTGCTCGTGTGTGAGCTGGGTCCCAATGGCTTCTTTTGATTTGCCTGTTGAAACAAGGACTGCCAGTTTCTCACGTTGAGCTTGAGTATCTGGACCCGTTAAGACTTCAGGAATCGCTGATGGTAAGGAGCTATCAGGGCCTGACTCCAGCATCTGTATGATTTCATTCATTGCGACCTCATCTCCCGGAGTTGTGGACATTGTGTATATATTTGTTTTGTAATTGCTTCATCAAACCCCCGGCAAAGAGTCTCCAGAAACTGAATGTAGCTAATTAGTTGGGCTTTCGACTTAGATTCGTCCATAGGAAACTCATCCAGAAACTGAAATACTTCATGAGGCATGTCATTGTCTCCAGGGGTTGTTGCCATCGTGTATATATTAATTCTCAATTATTCTATTGATGTCAGGCAAAATATTTTCAATCTCCCGTATGAGTGAAGCCATTGTGTCTGGCATTTTTACAACTTTCAAAGGATATCGGCTAAGAAGCATGAGGCGCAGATCGTCCTCGCCAGCGGCTTTGATTTTCTGTATTTGCATCTCTTCCGTCCTACTCTGTAATTCACCAAGAAGCTGTGAAAAGACTGTGAACTTGTGGAGACTGGTGGAGGCATTCATGGTTCAGAGTATATATTAACTCCATAAGGGTAGCGCAGAGAGAAAACCATATGACCGAACTTGACCCTCTTCAATCTTGCAATAAGCTCTTTGTACTCTTCATGTGTGAGCTCGCCGGCATAGTCGTCGAAGATGGCCTTCGTTGTTTTGCTTGATGGTGTATAAAAAAGCACGATCGCTGCCACGTTTTCTCTAAACGGCTTGGCAATGCTGGTTAACTGCTGCGACAACACCCACACGGAAATACCGCTGTGCCTGGCACTGAAGCCGAGGTTGACAAGTTGGCTCGTGCGGCCTTTCACATCCTTCGAAGCGGCGCAGTCGTCGAGAACGATGAGAGTGTTTGTCCCGTTGAAGTGGTAACTGGCTAGTTTTAGCCAAAATTCAATCTCGTGCTGCTGGCAGTCAATCATGAAAATGTGGGCTCATTGTCCACAAAGCCGTCGTATGTCTTGTTGTGAACAAAGGTTGGGCACAAGAGAACAATATAATCAAACTTGCCCCGGAAGGGCCCGCGTAGCTGATTCAAGAGATATTGTGTTTTGCCAGAGTTAGTCGGCCCTATTATTAGGGCATTGAAAGGCAACTTTTGGGGGTCCATCTATATTTAATACTGAACAGCTTGCAGCTGCCTGTCCATGATGTTCATCTGCGAGTCGCTGATGGTAAATATGTGGCAGTGCACGTTTCCTGAGCCTGAGGGTGCTCTTTCGAGCTCAAGATGTACGCCGTCCTTTGTGTTGACAAGGCGTTGGCCGTTACCGTGAAGGGTTGTATCAGCCATGGACCGAAGGTCGATAAGGAGGCCGAACTTGTTGCCTGTGAGATATTTGGTCAGATTCATGTTGGGCCTGCCGTCACCACTATTTTTAAAGAAGCGGCTGACCTCGTTCCACATGTCTGTCCCGCCGATGCCTTCGTTGTAAATCCTGTTGGGCGAGCCGTTGATGGTAACATTCACTTTGGTAATGTCTGGATTGAAGTATTTTTCAGATTCCCGGGCTCCAGCCGTGTATGGCTCTATGAATAGCAGAAGGATGGCTTTCAGGGACCTGCGCTGAGGGTTCACCCTGAGATTTAGCCGCGCGTCTGAACCCTTCGAGAAGGGGACCACTTCCTCTCGCATGATATGGTCGTAGGCAAACTCCTTTCCGCTAGAGAGTACACTTGTTGCCTCATCAGCCAGCTGCTTACTTCGGATTGTCTCGTACTCAAGCTGGATATTTGTCAACTTGTAGATAAGCTTGCTTGTATCCGAACCCTTGACAACTTGAGAAGCCTGGGCGAGCGTAATCTCGAATGTCAAATCGTTGTAGAGGGCCTGCGGGTACATGACGCCGTGGTCCGTTAGAATCTGGTGATCCAGATTGATGCGGTATTTGTTCCTGTAAATGGTCTCCAGCTTATTTTCCACATCCACGCTCGAGGTCTTCTTGTCGCCGGAACTAGAGCGAATCTTGCACAAGTCAACGCTCTGGATGCCCTCTGAAAGCATGTTTTCGCGCTTGTCGACAGAGAGGAAGAGGTCTTCAAAGATCTTGTAAATATCGTACCCGACGGTGTCCTGGACAGTGGTGGCGGCAAACTTGACAACGAGCCTGTCAACTAGTGCTCTGGAGACATTTTGTACAAGAGAGTTGTTTGCGTGGCCGCCGGTAAGGTCGATGTTAAAGATCAAGGCAAGCGAGCCCGGCACGATAACTTCATGTTCGTTGAGCTTGGGCACTGTAACGTACAGTGTCTCGCCCGGCTGGGCTGTAGAGCGATCAAATGTGATGCGCTTTACGGTTCGCTCTGCTTTCATTGCCCCAAGAATCTTCTCTGCGTTCGTTGGGAGGAGGTTTGGTTGCACAGCCATATATATAAATTTTATATTTATATATCATCATGGCAGAAGGAGGTTATGATATACCTGGCGAGAACGAAAACACCGGGCTTGACTGGGACATTGACCACGATGGCGATGACGATGACGAAGAAGAAGTTGACACAACAGCTCCCTTTCAACCGGGCGGCACATCAACCCCATATCATGGCGGTGAACAACATGAAATGCATACACTGCCTCGCGAACAGAGCGGCTTAGATGAAACTGCCCCTCTTCTTGCAGAGACTGGCAGAGAACGAGCCTGGGGTTTTCTCAAGTCCTTATATCCAGATGCTAATGCAATAGAACTTGATGCTTATTTTGACCCCAAATCTAATAGATTAATGATCAAAAAAAGCGGTTTTGGCAAAAAGCATACTCTCTCTACACAAGAGAAAGATTAACTGGCCGTGCAAGAATAAACCCAAACCTTTCACAAGAAATAAAATTTGCTCTTGGTCAGTCTGCAGAAGAAAAAATCGTTCAAGATAATACAGCTATCAGGGAAGAAAGACAAAGAGAGAAGGAGGCAGAAAAACAACTGAATGAGACTGAAAAGATTGTTGCAGAAAAACAAAAAGCAACAATTGAGGCGCAAAACCTCCACGACAAATTTGCACGAAATCAAACAAAGATTGAAGCTCTACAACAGGAACACGGATCAAACCTTGAGAATCAGACCGAGATAGATAGACTTAAACTGGTGAATAAAAATCTTCTACGGGACATTAAAAACCAGGACAAAGAATTGGCTGCCCTTCAAAAAATACAAAAACAACGAGACCAAGAGCAGGCAAAGGCTGACAAAAGCAGAACACGAATTTCTGCGAAAATAAGGGAAAGAAATGCTGTCGAAGCAAGACTGAACTCCACCAAGCCGCTGGATGAGCTAAACGAACGAGAGGCTGAGCTTGTACGACAAAACGAGGAAGACAAGCGTGTGATAGAGGACGAGAACACTTCTCCCGCTGATAGAGAAGCCGCGGAAGCCCGAGTTGCTGAGCGAGAAGAAGAACGGGCAAGACTAAGAACACAAGTTCAGGAAAGAGAAGAAGCCTTGCCTCTTCGAGAAAGGGTCAAAAATATCTTCAAGAAATATGGCTGGACCCTTCAAGCAGTTGTTCTGGCTGCCGGTATTGTCATCAGCGCTGTGGTACTCGCCACCTTGAATGGCCTGGCAAAGGCCACCAAAGCTATTGGCAATGGGCTCAAAGAGCTTGGCAAAAAAGCAGCCAACGCCCTGCCAGGCTTGATCGGTTCGATCGTGGGCTTTATCTTCAAAACAGCCGGCCAGGTTTTATCCTTTCTTGGCGAGCACGCCTGGCTACTGATCCTTGCCGTTGTGGCTTTCTTGGTTGAAAAGACAATCAAGCGCAAGCGTTAACGCATCCAGATAAACAAGCCTGCTAAAGCAAGAGCGCCCCCAGCAATGAGCGCCTTGTTTACGTGATGCGGCTCGATCTTTGGTGTTGTCTCTTGCGTTGGTTGTGGTGTTGTCTCTGGTGTTGGCGTGGGGGCTGGTTTGGGCGCGATGCCCTGTGCCTGTGTCGCCCGTTTGTGAATCGGGTTCGATGGGTGGCTGTTTGGCGGATTAATCTTTGTCGGCCCTCCGTCCATGGGGTGAAGGGAGGCTTTTTTTGTGGCAAGATTGACATCATTGTTAACACCAAGCTTCATCCCTTGCGTTGCCTGCTTCAACTTGTTGTTATAACCCACCACGCTTTCTGTGTTGATAACCATGCGTGACGGCATCAGCCAGCTCCCAGGGGCAACTACAAAGTTTAGCCACACTTTCGTTGCTTGGATGGCCTGCTGATAATGCTGAACGCTTAGAGATATGTCGTTTAGTCTTATAGCGTCCTCTAAGAGTGTGAGGAATACTCTCTGCGTTTCGAATGCTCGGCCTCCATTCCCAAGAATGCTGCTGCGAGTGTTTGCTTGTGCACCCAGGATGCAGTACACAAAGGCCTCGATTGACTGATTCATACGCGCGAGCCCTGGCTGTGTTAGCCCTTGTGCATAATTAGGCACAAAGTGCTCGAACTGACTAACAGCGCCCTGGTCGTTACGAACGAAGTATATGCCGTTTGCTCGATAGTTTGGGTCTTTTCTGTCTGTGACGCGCTCGTCATCAAACAGGGCTAGATCGGGATCAGGATAGTCGTAATCAGTAGAGTAGGGGCCCTCATATGCGACCCAAATGTACACATTGCCAAAGCCGTGATTTTTACCGTATGTGAAACGGAAGTCAGAACTGGGGTCTACACCGAACTCTTGGCAAATCCTCTTGTATGCGTCGATGTTGAACTTGTTGTCTTTCTGGTTGAATGTAGGGTCGTCTGGCAAAGCACTCACGCTCTGTTCCCCACCCAGCTTGTAAAGGATTCGTCTTGTTGTGAAATAGACGTGAAACCTGTAAAATGACCGAAGCTGTGGGGTTAGGGAGAGAGTCGAGTTCTTATCAAACAGAAGGTCACGTGAGATCCCGCAGCCGGTTGTTGCACACCACAGGGCGAAGTTCAGTTGTTGCGGCCAGAAACTCATATGCGGACCGCCGAGCCACTTTCTCCCATATTTCGCGGTTGTGAACGAAATCTGTGTCTATCTGAAAATGTTTCTGTATTTCGTTGTGAAATAATCAGTTGGCGTGACATAGATCTTTTGCGCTTCATCGTTCAAGACAGAGCCGATCATCATGTCTTTATCGATTGAGGTGGAGAAATCAACAGCCGGGATTGGTTTTTGTGTGTTTCGGTTTAACGTCAACTGATAAGGGAAACCGCCAATATACTCTAAGCCAAGGGCGTCTTTCAGGGCTTGTGTCCAATTCTTGTGCGGTATGTCTGAAGGCATAGCCCAGGAGCCTGGGCCCTTTATGAAAAGCACTTCTCCTGTGGCTTTGTGATTTTCGTCGAAAGAAACTTCTGTTGTAAATCTTGACATGTCAGCGTGCGGGAAACGCCTTTTGAAGTCTGAGATAGCCTTAGCCTTGGCGGCTGTAGAAAGTTTTTTAGCCTCCGGAGAACTAAGCCAAGCAAGTTGCGGATTTACTGTGGGTGGTGTTGGCTGTTTTTTTCTAATATACCTTTGTTCTGGCTGGAGGGGATTTTGGGGACGAGGAAAAAACGGGGGTGGGGGCCCGTAATCGTGCCCGCCAATGTCTAGACCAAGGTTTGAACCAGGATTAAATCCGCCAGGGCGCCTGCCAAACATGATTGTATATAAATATATTTTATATACACAATGGTTGTGTTAACAATCGTCGCACCTTCGAACCCTCACACCATCTACTTCGACCACCCACTCCAGAAACCGAGCTATATCCGGCTCGTCTCTTGTTCGATTTGCAATTCGTGGCATAATTTGAAACAAAGAGGAGAATATCTGTCAAAGTATCAGGCTCGAAGGCCCAACCAACTATAATCAACATTGAGCCTAGTTTTTACACTCATAGTAGTTTAGCAAAAACGATAGTTGACAAATACAAAGAACGGGTTATAGACCTTAAAGCGGAATCGTATTCTCCTCTTGGTGCTATGGCGATTTTGAACCCAGGAGGTGAATATGTAATAGGTCTTTCCAATAGTATCAGATTATTATTTGGCAAGGGTCTACAAACGCCGCCACATATAACCAGTAAAAAATTCGACTCACCAAGCACTTACTTTATCCACTGCGATCTGGTCGACAAAGAACAGAACCTGTTCAACGGCAAGCCTTCGACAGTCTTGGCTCGATTTGATCTTCGTGGAAAGCCATATGAGAAAGTTTTCTATGAATCAACACAGCAGAACATCTTGCGTGACGTCTCGTCTGGCGATTATGTAAACAGCATAACTCTGTCTGTGAGAGATGCGAACAATGAACTTTTTGATTTCAATAACGCGCCTCTTGAATTTGAAGTTGAAATAAATTAATATGTATACACAACCATGAGCTCAGCTAATGTGTTGCCATCGGCACCGGATTACAGTGAGACTCAATCGCTTTACCCCAGCTTACCAACAAATGGCGAAGACTTCCGGCTCAAGAAAATAACAGATTTGCAGAAAGAGCTTGAGAAGGAAGCCGACCACTATCGCCAGGTCGCAAAAAAAAATACAAACGGGCCCACGCGATTCTTCATGCAGCGGCTGTGGGCCTTGGTTTGGTGGCTACAGGCATGTCTTCAGCCACTTTTGCGACTGCTTTATCTGGAGTCGGAATTGTTGCCAGTCCTGCCCTTGCTGGTGTGGCGGCGATTACAGGAGCTTCCTCTGCGGCACTCACAGTGTTAAGCAAGAAATTTGAACGAAAAATCGCAAAACACGAGAAAATCTATACGCTCGCTGTTGCCAAACGGAACTCTGTCTATGAAATGATCTCAAAGGCTTTAACTGACAATAACATCGACGATCCAGAGTTTACGATCATCATAAAAGAGTTTGAAAAATATAACAAACTGAAAAACGCGATACGCTCTGGTGAAACAAAGCCCACACAGGGTGGACAGCCTCAAGCGCCAGATCTTGACAAAATCAGAGAAGAACTCCGCAAAGAAGTCAAAGTTGAGTTCCAAAAAAAATTAAATCGTCTTGCCGCTGTGTCCAAGTCAGATTTGAAAGAATAAACTCTGGGTTTAATCTACAAATCTCGAAAGGAAAACAATATATATAGAGCAATGCCTTTGCTAAAGGAATTAATCACATTGCTTCAAGCTGCAAATAAACGATATACCAATCTCGAACAGGAGTATAAAACACTGCAAAGACATCACTGCGAGCTTTACAAGAAATATATGGCCCTGCGCCACAGCCTCCTTTGCCAGGATTGTAAAACGCGGTGCGCGAAAGAAGAACCGGGTGGGTGCGCCGAAGTTTGTAATCTTTATAGTGCAAAATTATGTTCGTATTGAACATTTATTGTTTCTAGTATAAACATGGCAAGGCTTGAAGCAAACTATTTCAATAAACAACTATCTATTGTCAGCCAAATGGATAAAAAGAATGCATATAAGACTCAATTAAACGCCTTGAATGTTAAACACAAATACATCTGGCTGCGAGGCCTCTATGAAAATGACTATATAGACGAGTTATACCGCTCACAACTTAAAGAAAAGTTACAAATTATCTTTTCATATCTTTCTTCGTCAGCAAGCCAAGGCTTAATACAGCAGTACCACAAAATCAAGTTTGTTTCAATTCAAAGCATAATGAACGAAAACAGAAAATTGTGCCAAAGCTGTGGCGGATCTTTTTCACTCCTGGTTGATTCAGCAGAACTTATCTGTGAACTATGCAACAGAGTTGAAAGAATAGAAGGCGCCGCCTTTGCTAGAGCAGACATTTACAAAAATAAAAATATAACAATTAAAAGCAAGGCAAAAACAGACTATAACTTTAACTATAGACTTGATCAGTTATTCGGAAAATCCTCTATGAGATTAACCTATGGCGAGCTTGAACAAACAAAATATGTTCACTCAAAGATAAAACCGCATCTACCAAAGAATGTTTCTATAAATTTCAAAATTTATAAAATCTTAACCCTGATCCTGCAAGAAAGGCCAAGAAAATGGGAAATTTTATCTTACATAGAGCTTCCGAGGGCATCTACATGTCGAAAGAATGAGCGGTGCTGGCAGGCGGCCCTGCGTTCAGCTAGAATTGCGTAAACTGCCCCTGAAGAAAGGCCTCGACGTCGCCTTCATTTTCGCCAACTTCTCCCGCGGAAGTTATTTTGTCCTCTGTATGGATAAGTGAATGAATTTTTTTTTTTTAGTTCGGCTAGCTGCTTGTGAAAATTATCGGCCCTTTCTTGAATGCCTTCTAAGAACCCCTCGTGCTGGGTGATTGGAAGTTCTGTTTCATCAAGGAGCTTCCAAGTAAAGAAGGCAATAGCTCTTGGGCCCTCGGTACTAGTGGTTAGCTCGCTCTTGAATTTCTGTCGTCTAAAGAACTCCTCTCGCTCAATTTCCTCACTAAACGTTCTTCTAACAGGTCCGTAAGAACACCAGAGCTCTTTCTCCTCGATGCTTGCCATTATTTTCTCAAACTGTGGCTGCGCAAGTTCAGCGACATCAACGAGCTCAGTTTGGTTTTTAGTCAAAGGTTGTTTACAAAAGAGGTAAACAATGCCCCAGGCGAGTGTTTTATTTGCCTTTGTTGAGTGAACAACACCTCCGTTTAGCTTCGCGTTATGAAACGTGCTCGATGTCATCTGTTTCAAGGGGCAAAGCCTGAAATATAGGAGTCAACGAAAAGGCCCTTTTTTACTTGGCTTCCGCTGAAAGCGAGGCCTGTCTGAAGTTGTGTCACATAGTAGCGCGGAATAGCTCTAACTGCTATCTTTCGTTTAAAGGGGCATTTAAACTCTAAGAGAGTAATGTTGCCGGCTTTGTCTTCGAAGTAGCCATCGGGGCTACATGTAAGCTTTCCGTAAAGGGGGTGCTCCTTTGCCAGATTAAGCGAGACACTGTGTGCAAAGACGGTTGTTTCGTGTTTTTGTTCAAAACATTTTCGTGCGATTGGCTCGAAGATGTTGCCCCAGGTACATGCCGTCATGTTGATCATGTCTGGTGCCTGCGCTTTCTTGAAGAGTAGGCTCTTTTCATTTTCAAAGGGCGAAGCCCCTATCAGCGCGGCAACTTCTGAAGCCCCGATGGTGCTCTTTCTGGCGCTTACCCAAGCGCGACTCCTTTGCTTCAGGCCAGTTTTCCTGGATTTAAGAAAGTTCAAGAAGTTTTGCAGTCCGGGCATCATTGATATACAAGGTGAAAGCATTTTTTCAATTGGGGATGATGGCGGCAAGTTGTTTCGGAGTCAGTCTTTGTGCCGCTTCAAGGATATATGTTGGTACAATGTCTGGAGGTAATGGTTGCCCTTCGATTACTATAATGCATTCATACGATTCCCCTTTTCTGCTGCTACACAACAAAAGACTTCCACTTCCATGTCTTGAGTAATTAAAGGCCATTCGTTTGCTTGATTGTGTCAGAAAGCTCTTTCTTCCTCTCCCCATTGCCGCTTAGGTACCCAAGAGATGTTTTTCTCCAATTGGTAATAACACAGCCCCCAGTTGTTCAAATAACGATTTATTAGGTACTTTCTAGTGGGTTAAAACCGGTTATAGAGGGTTGCACTAAATAACGGGGCTGGGGTGGTTGAAACCGCTTTCGGGCGGTTAAAACTGGTTATTAATGTTTTAAGCTGGTTTTAGGGTTTAAATAAGCCTCGTGGGGTAAAACAAAAGACCCCAGTAGTATAAGGTGAGGGGGCAGAATACTCACCAAACAAAATAAGGCGCCATCGGTAGCGATGAATGCCTATTTCCCCAATTAGTGACATAACCTGCAGGCCGACTGAAGGGAGGCCTGCAGGTGATGGTCACAAATGGGGGAAATAGGCATTCACCACTATCGATGGAGTCTTATTTTGTTTGGTGGTATTCTGCCCCCTCACCTTATACTACTTGATATAATATATATACTCGTTTTCAAAAAGGTTGACGTTTCAGAAATATATATAACTACATATACCTTTTGTATTCCCATCTAATACATGACGTTTTTGATGGGAATACAAAATATATGTATAATATATATAAGATATATATTTTTCAAATAGCTACGTTTTTAAAAATCAGTGTATATATATATATATATATATATATATATATATATATATATATATATATATATATATATATATATATATATATATATATAAAGAGAATAAGTGGACACGGTTAAACTTTTGACTTCGGTTTAATGCATACAGGTCTGTTTCGTACAGGGCGAACCTGCACTCCTCAGTGCAAGACCAAAAGTGAACTACAAAGAACATTTACAGTATAAAAAGCATCATATCTCCATGGGGATAACGTTCATGTCTAGACAATGTCACATCACGTTTTTCAGCAGAAATTTATCTTTATGTCTACATTTACTGATTAATTCGTTTCGTTTGTTCAAGGTTGCGGTTTCCGGTTTGCACAAAATGAAAAACTTTTCAGCTATACACAAATTACATCGCTTCGTCGTATTCGAGTAGTGGGGAGCACGGCATAAAATGCTCCACTTAATTGCATTCAAGACGGAATCAAAGCGTAACGCAACTGAGCTAAGTAAACACATCTGGCACTTGAAAGACAACAATTTAGATTATGCAATTAAGTGGAGCATTTTATGCCGTGCTCCCCACTACTCGAATACGACGAAGCGATGTAATTTGTGTATAGCTGAAAAGTTTTTCATTTTGTGCAAACCGGAAACCGCAACCTTGAACAAACGAAACGAATTAATCAGTAAATGTAGACATAAAGATAAATTTCTGCTGAAAAACGTGATGTGACATTGTCTAGACATGAACGTTATCCCCATGGAGATATGATGCTTTTTATACTGTAAATGTTCTTTGTAGTTCACTTTTGGTCTTGCACTGAGGAGTGCAGGTTCGCCCTGTACGAAACAGACCTGTATGCATTAAACCGAAGTCAAAAGTTTAACCGTGTCCACTTATTCTCTTTATATTCGCTCTACCGATGGTATCGAGCCCTCTCGACACACAATACAAAGATTATCCTGGATATATATATATATATATATATATATATATATATATATATATATATATGTTTATGGAGGAAAGAAACAAATAAACTACGCTTTCATCCCCGACAAGCCTGTTTCGTGGTTGCCCACTCATCAGGGAATCCCCTGATGAGTGGGCAACCACGAAACAGGCTTGTTGGGATGAAAGCGTAGATTATTTGTTTCTTTCCTCCATATACATATACTTCGCTCTACATTAATGTATTGAGCACTGTTTTACGAATACCCAGTTCTACACGATTCACAGCGATTTCTGAAATATATACATAGGCACAGTCCACTCCCCAAGGAAATTAAATGGTTTTTTTTTGTACGTGTGTGTTTGTGTAAGTGTGGTTGTCTCAGTGGCCTAGTGGTTAAGATATCTGTCCGGTCATCAGGAGAGACCCCGGTTCAACTCCCGGCTGAGGCACTTTTTCACTGATAATCTTTGTTGTGAAAATTTCTGTTCTCAATTTAACTGTCTATGTATATATTTCAAAAATCGCTGTGAATCGCCTTCCTAACGAGAATAGGTTGGTGATCCAAAGATTATGAGGCAATTAGTTGTCCATATCTCCCTTCCCACACTAATTGTCTAACTGCAGACAGTACTTTTTCGGTCTTCTGGGCCTCATCAGTGCAGTGCTGATGCTAGGATGGAGGTATAGCTTTAAAAGCCACCCCAAATGTCCCACACATGTGTTAACATCTAAGCCATGCCAGAGTGCTCAAACTAGAGAACTAGTGAGCTATGCGCAATGCTACAGCAATGACTCATCCTAATACAGTGCTCAATTTGGACATGAAAACAAAGCTTTGTATGCCAAAGAGCTATACAATGAACTGAATACTACGCGCTCTGTGATTGGTCGTTGCCTATGATCTATCAGAGTACAGACGCACGGCTATTCAGTTCATTGTATAAACAGTAGTACAGTACTCAGTTCATTGTATAAATATAAATATAAATTCATTGAATGCAGATCAGACTTCAGAAGATAATCGTTTAATGCTACAGTTCTTTAACTTAAAGTTCAAAACTGTAGCATTAAAAGAATGAATATCTTCTGAAGTCTGATCTGCATTCAATGAATTTGTCTTTGCTCCTCTAATGAATTAGAGTTGAGCGCTTTTTGAAATCTATTCAACTGAACTGTCAAAGAATTTATATATATAATAAATATACACCAGTTTGCAAAAAAAATGACATTTTTAAAAAATAGAAATATATATATATAGCTATTGTGTTCGCATCACAAATGTGATGACAGGCGGTAGATACCTTTTCACAGTAACTACAATACCCTTTGCCAAGTGTTCATTACAGCCGGCGTCCGTTAATCTGCATCATTTTTCACGGAAAACATTAATATTATTCAATAATTTTACAGATTAAATTATTCAATGCCTGAATATAAACAAATGAGCCAAGACAATTTTTTAACTCGAGCCTTTGCTTCTTTTGAGGCATTGCGGATAGCAACGATCTTCGTTGGAGACTGTGAAAAAAAAAGTAGTGGAAAATAGACGTCCTTGGATACAAATATCACAACAGTTTAAAAAGCATAGGACAAAGATACGATTTTTTCTCACTAGTGAAGAATATCGTATGACCAATCAGAATCGCGATACGACATTTTTCACTAGTGACAAAAATCGTACACGGGAATTCCCGCCATTCGTTGTGCCTTTGCCCTCCTTGAAGGCCTCGAAGAAATTCATTCATGGCAACAAAGGGGGTCGCTCACTCGCTCGCAAAGCCTCGCTCGTTCGTTTGTGATTCTTCCCAACTCGTGAATAAAAATCGTACGCGCTCACCAACCGTCAAAACGTGGTAAGAACATCAGTGGCACACTCGCCTGCGGCTCGTGTGCCACTTTTTTGTTCTTACCACATTTTGACGTCATCTGTGATCTATAACTGAACAGACACACGGCCAAATGGAATCTATTTGTTAAATACATAATATATTGCTTTCGCTGACGGATCGTTGATGTCAAGAAAAAGTTTAATTGTAATGCAACACCCTTTATAGTGACTGTCAAAAGTTAGCAAATCCACGACACATTAATTGGTATTATCGCAAACGCACCAGACGCCCAAATATTTATTTAGAAGATGAAGTCGTCATATATTTTAAGTCAGTTCTATTCTCAATTTGTAGACCGATTCAACCCATTTTGTAAAATTAATTTAGCCCTTGGATTGAAATTAGACTGAGAGCCACTCCGCTCTTACGGCCAATTTCTAGAATAATTATTCGGACCAAAACCGGATCCAATTTAAAAAGCCGTCATAATATTTAACCTCATTGGCCTCAGTTCGTGGGGATATAACAAACAACAAATCTCAAAGGGCAACAGGTGGAGAGGCGTAGTTATTGAAATTCGGAACATTTAATATCTGTTGTCTATCGTAAGTAAACTGTCTGTCATGGAGCTATGACATGATGATTTTGAGGTTTTGGGGTCAAACTGCCCTTTGTCAAACTCTCCTTTGTCGTACACGAAATGCTTATAGAACACTAAGAGGAAGATATCAAGTGAATTTTCGAACAGAAAATAAACCCTAATCAGAGTTTTAGCGAGTTTTCCAAGACACAAGCGAGTAACTTGAAAAAATAGCCCAATTTTTTTCAAGATGGAATCAATTTCCAAAATTGGACCATTATTTTGGGTTTTCACTGATCTGAAAAATGGATTTTTGGCTTTTTAAAGTAACACTAAAAATGGTTACATAGCCCCCTTAAAAAAGCCATCAAAATATTTAGCCTCATTGACATCAATTCGTTTGGGATATACTAAACAACAAATATCAAAGGGCAAAGCCGACAGGTAAAGCGAGACGTACTAATTATTAAAATTCGGAACATTAAATATCTGTTGTGCATCGTAAGTAAACTGTCTGTCATTTTGGTAGACGGAATTGTATGCCCGACTAATTCACTCTTTGTTTCTGCAATATGTGAGGTCTCGTTGTCCGATTCTTTTTCCAGACCTAATTATTAAGCACTATAAGGAAAGATGGGGGGGGGGGGGGGTTAAGAAGTTTGAACAGTCTGGCTAAACGAAAACACGTCAGATAATCTACTGCTTCTGCTGCATAATATAAATATGTCGGAAATTTGCATTTTAGGTATATCAGAAGGGATGCCATTTCTTAAAAAAAGTTCATGAAGTGGTTAGGGTTTAAACCTCGAGCTCGGGACGGAGCCTCCCGGTATAAACAAATAAAGCACCTCCCTTGGAATAGACTTTGACTGTCGCCAACGTCTCTTGTTGATACAGCTAATTTATTTCTAAAAATAATAACCTAAATGCATTTTTCATTTTTGCAAACGGCCATCATTAAACTTCTCAGAAGTTTTTTTTTTAAGTTAACTGTTGCTTTAAGTAGACAGGCTTTTGTTTTGAGACAAAAGAGTGCGCTTTTCATTGCGTTCAATGTTTTGCCAACGTGTTGCGCAACATCATCTCTCAGACGTGTTCACCCTAGACATTGAAGGGAATATTTACCCTGCTTAGCTGTGTATTCTGACAGACATAAGTCGTTTATTCGTTTGGAATATTAGAACGTTACGGGTTTAGCTTCAGCCCTGTTTGATACTTCAGTCGGAATGTTCGTGAATAAAGACCAAGCAACAGCGGTGCAGTTGAGAGACGGAGGGTGAAATCCAGCGTGAAATTGAAAATTTTCTAAGATCACATTTGTGTTTCACCTATTTAAACAGCGTACAAAGGTAGCGCCATTGGTCGCATTTTATACTCTCCCCAATTTCATATTCCAAGATGGCGCCAGACTTAGGCGGGAACTAAGCGCTAAGTAAAAAGCACTTGAATGTTATAGCAGCTGCTTGACATCTTTAAAATTAAAAGAAAAAAAGAACTGGAGACCAAAAAGTAGTCGAAATTGTTGCGACACAAAGAAATTCGTTGAACAAAGTTAAATTCCAAAAACGTAGTTCTTGGATAAGTCGGATAAAGAACTCGTCTTTGCTTCGTGTTTCAACAAACACTCCAAACCAATCAGTAAAATCATATTTTACTAGGAAACACTTCTACTCAATTTTAAATGTTACTTTTTAGTAAAAAAAAAGTCGTTTTGTAACAAAGCTCGTAAATCCGTAAAAGGAACCGTGATATACCTCTGCTTTTTAGCGGAGCACTTGCCAGGCCGAAGGCCTGGCTGCGCAGCACCATACTCATAGAACCATGCCCGTCATTTTTCATGGTCATGGCTAGCGGAATGTTTCGCGGGCGCGTTGTCTGCCCGCCGAACGCCCGCCGTACGCTTTGAGCTAAACATGCGCGTACGACGTCATCAACATCCGGGATCTTTGAGGCTTTGTTTTTCGCGCGGCTACACAGCCGTCAGCTCGGTAAACATGTTTTAAAAAGTTTGGATCTTTCGCTGGTCAGTGTTTAACGGACAAGTAAAGTCGTTATTTCTCTGCATTTTTTCGCGGTTTGCTACTCAAGACAGGGATACTAATTGAGGGATACTCAGAAGCCGCTTTAGTAGAAAAGAAGAGCTTTCTGGGATAAAATCTTGCTTCGAGGAACTTCGTTTCAATGCGGGAGAATTATTAAGCAAGCAAGCGAGGGACTCAAAGGTAAACTGAACAGATTACATTTTTCGATGGGAATTTATGTTGATATCAATCTGTGATTGACTTTTTCTTTCTGTTCTTGCGTAGGTTTGGAGAATTATTTTAATTAAAACGAGCTTAACTTCAGTTGTATCGATTTCTTGAATTTCATCGAAGGCAGCTTGATGCGCTCTATTAAAATCGTACGCGTTATGCTTTTTAACATAAACTAATGGAGATTTGAATAAAATTTTTCGAAAGAAGGTTGTGTTATCCATTTTTATGTGTTTGTTCATTCATTGCATAGATTGAAAAGCGATTTTATGTAAACAAAACAAAACTTACATTTTATACTCGCGTCGCCTTATGCAAATATGTTTGTGTATTTTTTCAATTTTGATTTCCAAATCACTTTCTCAGGCATTTTTTGACAAGCAACAATATTGTATTTTATTCAGAAAATAGTCGTAATAGTTATTCTAGACGGAGAAAAAGTTGTTTTTGTGAACTTTTGTACGGTCTAAATGTACTGTGCAGACGGTCGGATAATACTGTTTTTGAGAATTGCTAAAATTGAAATATAGCCCGGTCGTCAATCTTAATTCTTGTGCTTCCGACTTTTCACCTAAGTTACGTTTCATCTTAGTTAAGCTTGTTCAGAGGTTCTTCAAAGGGCGACGCTGTTAGGCTAAGGCTAACTATATATATTATTTAATAGGGTCGTGCTTTGTCCTTGCTAGCATACACTTTGTAAGGATGGGCATAAGCAAACGACATCAGTTCATGTTGAGTTTATTGCTGCTCACGGTACACAAAGAAGTGATTTTCATTTTGTGCTAAAATTTTGGCTGAGCAGATGTCGTGTACGTTTCCCAGTACTATAGTTTAAAATAGACATAAACCAGCTATTAACAAGTAGTTTAAAGACTCCGAAAATCCATTCTTATAACACTTGTTTACCACACGTGTTCGAAATTTTGTCGTGGGATTATTTTATGCAACTCGGAGAATCATTTCACTTAACATTTCAAGGATTAGCATTTGCTGTTTTGGTTGCTGAATGTATTATTGTTAATAATCGTTCTTTTCAAAATAGGAAAATACTTTCCTTCCATTTATCCAGTTTTAAGTTCATTTAATTAAACAAAACAGAAAGGATTAGATTTGCCACTCGAATTTAAGGGGTAAGTCTTCACAAGCCCAATAGCTCACAACTACCGGCAGATACCACGCAGCTCTTTACAACCTCTAATTTCATTGGACCTGGGTATCACGCAGCTCTAAGGGCTGGGGTCCATTGTTGTGTTGTTTGTTCATTTATTGTTTTCTCAGCAAATCACACTGCTGGAGTTTAACCTAATTTCTGAAGCGACTTAGAAGCGACTTTAATTGAATACATTTAATGTGATTTTGTGTAAATATGTTTCATTATTTCAATTTTAGAGTGCTTATAAGTTTAGTAATTTACCTAATATCAGTTTTCGTTCTTTTAGATTAAACAGCATGCAGCACACTTGGCCCAAGTACAATATACAGGGCATTATTATTATTTTTTTTATGTTCACTTTTTTAGTTTCTATAAGCTTTATAACCATTGTTAAAGAAACTTGTTATGACGTAGGAAAGTTGTCAGTGAAAGCTTTAGAGATGGGGAGTAGTCTTAAGCATCAACTGTTTCTCACCCCGTGGGCGTGGGTGAGAGCTCTCTCGCATTGGGAGTAAATTAGAACGATTCAAAGTCACTTATGTAAAATACTAAGGTAGCGCGTTCCTTACAGTCAATCTAAACCAGATTTTACTATCATGATTATGCATCTTTACGTATAGTTTAAAAAACGAGCAGTAGTGTATTATCAGGTTTAAAAGCTCGAGGCGAAGCCGAGAGTTTTTACACCTGATAATACACGTGCTGCGAGTTTTTTGAACGGCTTCAAAAACATTCTTTCAAAAGCGTGTCCCTTCGGAATTAAAACAATTGCGCTTTTGTGCAAAGAGGAAATTAGCATACGAGAAAAACAAGTAGACTAGACTGATTAGCATACAACACATGTGCCACGTCTTCGACGAAGTGACCATTGCTTCCAAGCTCTTGTCGAAAGTTTTGGGATTTTATAGTTCTGAGGGAAAACATCTACTGAAAAATGCTATACTAAGGTTGTCAGGTACGGTAGATAAAAAGGCTGACAATTTTTTTTTCAGAGCTAGAGAACGAGTAGAAATGAGCAGCTTGCATCTGCGAACCAGTCGCTTACCTGGCAATTTACACGAGGGCGCTGTTGTCATTCAAATAACGACTCACTTGTTAAACTGTTGGTTGTTTATTTTGTTGAGAAGATTCCAAATAGAATGGCGAAAGACCAGATTTCGTAAAACAGCACTGCACAAAAATATTAGTCACCATTTGTTGCATTAAGAATCCTGAACAATTACTACCCATATCAGTAATCTTTATATAAAGATTACGTGTGATCTTAATATAAATATCACGGACATTTTAAAATCATTCTCATTAAAAATTCAGCGATAATTGCATTGTTTGCCCATTCAGCCCAGAACTCCCCTGTGACTGAAATCAAAGCCGCCACCAGGCTTTTCATAATGACCGTAGATTACCAGGTATAAAGGCTCATACACGTGATCGATTTGCGTCGTGTGATTGGCTGATGTGCTCATGAATTATTAATAAGTTTTTGAAGACAAATATCAGAATTCTAAACTGTCCCGCAGCAGTGTGTAGTCAGTGTGTTTTAAATACCGTTTTAAAAGAAAATATATTTTAACTGATTGAAGCTTTGGAATGTGAAGTTATATCCGCTAAATCATATGAAAAACATGAAGTAAAAGTCGTGAAGGCCTGTTTTCCAAATTTTACAAAGTCTTTTTGTTAGGCGAGCCCTTGTGTGAGATCAGCACAAATATAAACTCATGCAGATCGAGGATATTACAGATCGTGAAGAAAATAAAGCAATGCGCACTATAAAAACCATACAGTGTATAGTAACTGGTTTAAATGCAAATCATAGTTTCTGGTGATACAGAGTTAAAAACAGACTTTAATTGTAACACTAAACCGTTAATCTAGACAATTAATAGCCGCACATTACCTTTCGGACTTCTTTTACCGTCACAACTTTCAGTTAACGTTAGTGAAAAACAAATTACAGCTACAAACCAACTAAAACTAAATAATCAGTGCAGCAATAGGTAAGGGTTATTAACCTGGATCGAGGGGATATGTGATATATTCTCCTCGTGGCCTACCCGAGGGCGTAGCCCGAGGGAACGCCACGAGGGGAATATATCACATATCCCGAGGGACAGGTCAATGACCCTTACTTTTCAGACAGTTAATAATGGTCAGGGGCTATTGAATATTTTCACCCGAAAAAAAAAAAAGAAAGAAAACCGAGCCAATTGAAAAATAAGATAGACAATGAGTCTCTCAAGCTAGCAGGGTGGGAGGATATATGAGAGACAATGGGTCTCCAAGCAAGGTGGGAGGATATATGAGACCATAGGTCTCCGGTTAACTACAAAGCTAGGTGGGAGGATATATATTTATTCTAACCTGCGTAGCGTTAAAAAGCCCAATAACCCAATGCATTGAAAATCCATCACCTAAATCACACGCCGAAAAAAAAAGCCGGGTAATTCATAAGCGAGAGGACACCTATGGCCTACGGCGCCGGTTAATAACACACAAATGAAAATCAAAATTTTGTTTAATTTATGAAAACAATTATTCAAAATTCATATTTATCTAACAGTATTTATTAATACATTTAGCACAGCAAAAACTTTATACACAGTAACAAAATTGGATGTATTGAACTAGCATGAGGTTCATATAGGGAAAATATTCGTCGAGTTCTTTTTTGGTAAGTTTATGGACTGAATCGAAGCTTTGTAAAACAGTTACTCGCACTGAAAACAGTTATTAATCTTTTTTTCTTCTAGATTAAACAGCATGCAATGCACTTAGTGGCCCACTTAAATATTACAGGGCATAATCGTTTCTTGCTCACCGTGTGCATAAGCTTTATAACCGCTGTTACAGAAACCGTGTTATGACGTAGGACACACGAAAGTCGTGAAAGCTTTGGAGATGGGGAGTAGTCTAAATACATCAACCGCTTCTCACCCTAATGTAAGACAGACCCGTTTTGTATTAGATTAGTATTCTTTATGTATAGGTAATAAAAATACTAAATGAAGTACAAATCTCTCTTTTGATGGACTATGTTTGCTAGAGCGGTTTTTTATTCACTCAGTGAATCAAACTTAAAATTTCAAAACGGTGCTTGCAAGCTCTAAATCAACACAACAAATACATAACAACAAAGTTCAACATCGTATTATTATGAATCATGAATCGAAGATAATAATTATTCTAGCTTCTACTGCAAAGTTGCAAAATTGAAGCCTCCAAATCACAGCATCTTCAACTTTGAACACGTTTCCTTAGTTTGGCTATGTGAACAATCCTTGTAACCAAAACGAACGAGCGATATTTAACCCGCGATAGTGAAACCTCACTGAAGCCATTGAATATTCGCCATGTTTGTCCCCAATACCCATGATGCAACATTTTGCTTGAAAGGCCTTATTCAAAAAGCTGTATGGTATCCTTGACAACGTGCACCTGTCCCACTGGCATCCCCCTGCCCACTAGTTTTTTCTGCTCTTTTCAACACATGCAGCATTTATTAGCCACAAAAGCAAGGCAAATAGAAGGCAGATAAAGCTGCCTAACACAAATCAAGACTGACTTATTTTGTAAAATGCGGGTAAATCGCACGGTGAATGTATTACTTGTTTTTATGATAGTTTGTACCTGTCTTCTTCGAGATACTTGGCAGAAACCGATTCAAGGTGAGTAACACCAATCTTGTTGTGTGTTTTATATTCATATTCGCTTCTCATTCACGAATAAAACCTGGTGTATGGATGATCCAAGATTAAAAATCTCGTCGTAAAATCTTGCCGCTAATTTTAAAAAGGTAAATCTACAATAAAAAAAATGGTGAATTCGCTGAATTATGTTATCGTATACTGAACATATATCAAACGCATTTTATTTTCCTAAAAAAATATGAACCCTGAGGAACATGAAATGTCAAAAACGAATTTCAAGTAAATTAAGAATCTATCCATCTCAGTTTTTACAGTCTACCCGGATGTATATATACTCAACAGCTACCATTGCATCGTTTATAACTGTTTTAACCGTCTCTTGGCCTTGAGTCATGAAAATTAAAATCAAGTACAGCTCATTAACATGGCTTATTTTCAAGAGCTCTTTTGTTACCTAATGTAAATTTAACGACACGTTAATAGCTCGAGGATTTAAGCGTTTTAGGAATATTATTAGCAAGCGCTATATTGTTAAAATAGTTTAACATGCCTGACTTGCAGGCCAGTAGGATCAGAAAGCTCGAAATCGTCAATTAAAGATAGCATTAGAGTTAACATTTACTGCAGAGTATTTTACTCCTTGTAAAATAACAAACACTAAATGCTTTATGCGTTTATAAGAACTTTTATTGTTATTGATATTTATTATCATATTTATGTTTTTTATGACTTTTTTTGGGCTCAATACACGAGATAACATTCATTCGTTGATTAAATTTCGATTGACTGTATTGTGGAATAAGAATAAACAGAATTGTCTCTGAGAATTTTTTTTTCATGCACACTTGCAGTTTAAATCCGAAAAAAAAATGCCTGTAACATGCCGAAAGCTCGACATTTTCTTTTTCATATTTTACCAGAGAACGTTTTTTTAGATTTTAGTGTAAGTGGAGTCAGTTGCCGTGACTGGTCATGAGTTGATCATCTTTTACATATTTAAATTAAGACTCTCTTTAGACTTCGTTTTATTGAAGGAACTACCTCACAATATCGATTTACGACTACCATTAAAACAAGAGAATTAATGCAGAAACAAAACGTTTGATTAATTTATTCTTGACAAAAATCGAAAAATAAACCCATATTATTCAATTTGTGCCACCCATCATGAAAAAATGACCATAATTTTAACGGTCTAACAAATGTGTTATTTCACGTTATTTGTTATTAAATAATTATATAAATCTTAAATCGTTTATCTCGACACAGATAATCCTGTCCAACAAAACGAGGCTAACGAAGCCGTAATTAATGACAATAGCTGTGAAGATAATTGCTTTGATGACTGTATGACTGAGCACCTTAACGAGTGCGTGGAAGCCTGCCAACGTTTAATTTTCCCAGCGGTTTGAGCAATTCTACTTATGCATTTACTATAGTATTCATTTTTATGCTTTTTAAAAATGTCAACTAAGGTTAGAACTGGGATGAAATTTAGATTTTCGTTTACATGGGTGATCGTCGCACTTATTAGCCAAGGGGTTAAAATTCGTGGTTTGGTACCACTGAATGTGTTTGAATAAAAAATGATCACTAATACCTTTTAGGGTGCTAAGTAGGAAAGATATGCTGGTACCTTTAGTAGCCTTTTAGGGAGTCCCACACCGAGCTGTCGCGCGAATGTACATGGTGTTTCCATCCCGGGACAAAGTCGTCTTGGTTCTAAAGACCGAGATAAAATCATCCCGAGATATTATACCGCCGGGAATGATTTCATTGAGCCCAGTTATCTTTTTAACCGATAGCGGGAAATAAAAACAGCGTACCAAGATTATACTTGACCCTGAATGAATTGACTTATTTTAACTGGTTATAATTAACAGTATTATACTAATGATACTCGAGCTCAACAAGTTAAAGTTACATAAGCTAGATAAGCTATAATATCAGAAGTTCTAAATTGAATATTTTCATAAGTTAAATAGGCCGTATGTCTTTTATGAACCTGGCTAGGTACCCCTGTAGCAGGTATTTAAAAGGGTAGGGATTAAACAAATTAGAGTACAGAAAAAGGTACATTTTAAAAGGCCCTTTTAAAATGTCTCCAATAGATGTACCTTAAAGGACGTAGTGTTTTTACAAGGGTTACCTTTTTTGTCAAAAATGATATATAAAGAGTAAGGGTTTGGACCTCGGGGCGGAGCCTTCCCGTATAAAACTTTGTTCGGTACCCGTCCTCTCGGACGATGACCAGGAGCCTCCACATATCGTTTTATTTTTAGCAACCGGTTTCTCCGCGAAATAAGGTCCGCATGTGTGCGATGATCGTTAATTTTAAAAATCGTTAGTCTACGTAAATCGTTAGTAATAAAATCAACAAAAATACTTTAGTAATACATCTTTCCTAGGAAGGCCTGATAGCTTTGCAATTCATTATTTTTTTGTTCAGCAGAAGCTGATGTTATCCGCCGGAGAATACAAGCAAACCTGACGAATAAGATGGATGCCTTACAACCGCACAAACACGCTGACAGCTTTAAAAAAGGCGGGTGGGCGTCAAGGCTGCCAGAATACTCCACGGGTCGTGAAGAATTTTGAGATGGCGTTTTCGGAGGTTATTTCCTGCGATTGGTAGCCGTGTTTTTTTTTCCGGCAATCTGAATCCGTTTTTCAAACGAAACAAAGAAGATTTTTTGAGTATTTTGAGAGCCTCGTACAGGGGTTTCTTCGCCGGCCCGCCATTTTAAATGTGGAGAAGGCCCTGGGTGATGTCGAAGGATGAAGCAAAAAGCAATGATGTGATTTGTCACTGAGTGTGAAAGACAAATAGATTAAAGCTATGTCATTAAAACAACACGTTTTTGTACCGAAAAGCGATGAAGTGTGTAGAGAATTCGTTCTATTGCGAAATTAGAATTCGATAAACCGGAAGTAAATAGACCATTTTTCAGTTGTGTGCTTGGTGACCTGGCCTTTGAATGGAAGTGAGGCCGGAGGTGACCTTGTTGTGATACAGAACTTAGTGCTTTTCATATGTAAATTTAGCTCGTTAGCATGAGAAAAACATTATTAAAATATAAAAAGCACCAAGGTCTGTATCAAAACAAGGTCACCTCCAGCCTCGCTTCCATTCAAAGGCCAGGTCACCAAACACACAACTGTAAAATGGTCTATTGCACGCCAATCTTCTGTTTTTGGTTCCTTTTATCGTTTTCTGATAATCATAATACACAGATATTTAATTATTACGTTGTGAGGTTGCTACCAAGCCTTTGCATGCATCACCGCCTTTCTTTTAGTTTATCTATCGTGACAGGATGTCTGTACAACTCTCTACGATGGTCTTTCCACTTCTTAATTTTCAGAAAAATAGCCGAAATTTTTTTTAACCTTCCATCTAAGGTTAGGTAATGATAAGAAGTTCTAAAATTAATGTTCGTTTAAAAGAATGTTATATTGTCTCGGGAGCGGGCATGAGTTGTTGTCAGCCTCAACAGTTTTGGCCGTGTGCCATGATTCCAGTGTCTTTCTGGTGCGATTGTTTCCTTTGTCAATGATCGTAGAGAGCTCCCGAGACAATACAACATTCTTTTAAACAAACATTAATTTTAGCACTTCTTAGCATTCTTCCGAACATTCTTTTTATATGTATATTATTTATTCGTACGAATTACCCACTATATTCAAAATTTTTACGTCTCATTTCATCACACATTTTTATCTGTCGAAGACAGTAGACTAAGTATCGAAAGCTCATAGCTCTTAATAATTTTTTACCAGAGAACGCATTTTATATTTTACTATGATACTCGGATCCTCGATATTCTTACATTTCAGAAATGTTTGCCTACTATCGCTGATAAGTTAAACCTGTATTACGAAGAGTCAAAGACAATGCAATATTTTTGAAAACTTAATGGAAATTTCAAGTTTACGCATCGGTTTGGTAAATTCATTCCGAAATTCGAAATTCCCGTGAGAATTTTACCGCATTTCGGAAACAAACAGCAACAAAATACATTAAACATCTTTTTTAATATCATTACTCATGCGCAAAGCGCAAGAGTTAAAAAAGTAACCTTCGTTTTTCTTATTACTCATGCGCAAAGCGCAATGAGTTATAAAACGCCCTCCGTTCTTATTTTTTTAATTTTTTTTGTCACGATTTTGCTCGCAAATTTATGCACGCATATTTTAATTTATTATTCCCAGGCTTCCGCTTTTCTCTCGGTCAACACAGCACATATTTGACTTCCGGTTTTCAGGAATGACGTAAACAGTAACGCCACCAAAACAACGTCATGGAAGCCGTCACACTGTCACGCCGTCAACCCTCATCCCACCCTACATTAAATATTAGTATTCAAATTACCTATTTATGAGGTTCCGACGAATAGCTGTTTTCCTTGTGGTAGCCTTCTTCATAAAAGCAATTAAAAATAGAAATGCGCCTTACACAGATAAGTATCAAGTGCAAGAGATAATTCTTGGGAACATGCGGGTCCCTATCGTCTTGTTGCTTTACAAAATTTGCTTCTTTTCTTATGGTACATTGAAATATAAGGCAAATGTTTCTTACGCATGCGCATGACAAACATTGTCTTTCATTTGGTCTTATTGGTGTATAAGTCAGTCCTGTATTTCTCCAATCGAGGTGAACGTTGCTTTTAAGTACATTGTCAATTTATTCCCCTTTTTACTGCCGATTCTTTACAATACCTGTGTCGAAGCAGTCCTCGCTGCCTGTGGTGAGTAATTTCAAGACTTTTTTAAAGAAAGAACAATAGAAACACACGGCAAAACGGCGTCGTTACTGCAGCCCATCGGATTTAAAAAAAATTGGACTTCGGGACTGGACTTCTGTGGATTATGGACTGTGGCGTGCGTGTCATATTAATGTCGATTTTTAACCCGTGAATACGCGCATGCGCAATGAACGGGTTATCGGTAACGGAGACAGATATACAAATGACCACTCATTCACTCACTCGCTCACTAACTCGCTCCTTTCATCAGCTGTAAACTTAGTGACGTAATGCTTTGTTACGAATGCGTTTGAATTCGTAACAAGAACAGCGTGAATCCAGCGATAACAAAAACTAATTTGTTGTAAACGAATATAAACAACAATAAGCTTAAAGATGTTTCGTTTTGTATAACTTTGATCTTTCCGGTTGTCTTGTTTATTAACGGATTGTATGTTTCGATTCAAATCAGAACAGTGTATCTGAGAAAAAGAAAAACCGGCCTTTACGAAGTAGTTTTGCGTTTGTAGACTTGTATATTTGATTACTTTACCAAAGAAAAGGCGCTAGATTTAAATTCAGGCTAGATAACGCAAACGTAGGAGATACTCACTCCGTCGAGACGGAGGGAAAATGAGCCGCTACACAAATTAACCCATGGGGCATTGCAAGTCGTGACGCACACTGCCTGGGCTACGTGTAGCCTCTTGTTATTATTTTTTGTGTCACGATTTTGCATGCAATTTATGCAAGCATATTTTAGTGTAGGCGAACTCGCCCCTGCCTCCCCTAGAAAGTCATTCTGTCCCCTATTGTTATAAAAGGCTTCAAGAAGGTTAAACCAATCAAAATCCGTCTACTGCGCACATGTTTCGGTTTTAGGGGGGACTAGAGAGAACCAGTTTGTCACTCGGAGAAGACTATCCGGATTTCAAACAAAAATGACCGCTTCTGTACTCCACACTTCAATTTTTCAGACGTTTGTTTTACATTACCAGAATGTAAACACGCCTTTTAAGACTTCGAAATGGAAAGAAAAAGTCCTTAAGACGATTTGTGTGCCTTTGAAGTGGCAGTTAGAGAGCTGAAAGCGATGGAATCTTCCTTTGAGGATCAGCATCTATTTATCACAAAGTAAGGCCAAAAGTTTGTAAGGACATGTCTTCCTTCAGGATTCATACTCGAAGCGTGAAGCAGCAGACTTTTAATTTCTAAGAATTTTCAAGCATTCCTGGAAAACTACGGTAAAGAAAATAACATTTTTGAATGCCCATTTGCTTTGTAAGAAACATTTTATAGACTGTTTCTTTGTGTTATCAGTGGTTTTTGAGAAATATTTAAAAAAACTCGGCCACAGTTGGTCGAGCAATTGTGCGAAAGATTCTTTGACCTATGCTAGAAATTTGCTTGCGTGCCCGACAGTTTCCTAGATGCGATGCTCTTGAGGCTAAACTAATATATATTTGAATAAAACTTTCAACTGAGAGAATTCGTTGTCCTTTCCTGTGTTTGTTATTTTACTGAAAAGCGATCTTTTGTAAACAAAACCAGATTTGCATTTCACGGTGCTAATTTCCATCGCGTCGCAAAATCCAAAATGGCTGCGTAATTTTTGATGTTTTTACTTTCAAGTTAGTTTTGCAGGCTATTTTTCATACTCCACCTATGTTTCTTATTCGAAAATTGTTCACACTAATTATTCTAGACTGAGGTGATGTTGTTTTTTGAAGTCTGTATTCGCTCGTATTCTTGTGCACATTGCCCAGTTTCTCCATCGACCGCAGCTACGTTATAAAATCCGAGCCCGAGACCCAATGCGGGAAAAAACCGAGCCCGAGACTCTGTGCTAAAAATATCCAAATCACCTATCAAACAACAAACAAGGATGAAGAATGAGAATGCTTGACAAAAGTATCCGAGACTCCGAGACCTCGAGGAAAAAAATCCGAGACTCCGAGACAGAAAAAGCACCAGCTAAACGAGACTTTGAGACTGCCGAGATTTCGAGACCGGACCAAAATTTTCCGAGACCCACGATTTTGAAGGTACTCTGAATTAGCCAATAGGAACTCAGAGCTTGACAGACTTAATTTCCCTCGGGACAAAAAAGCAAATTGCTGCGTGTTTGCTGAAAGACGTTGTTTACATACCTATACAGTAACATTTTAAAGTTTCGGCTGTTTCATCCACGCTAAAACTTGTTTTTTTTATTAGGGAACTTTTTGCAAGAACTAAAAGCAACCATAACCGCGATGACGGTGAGAATGATACAAAACAATAGGTGTAATGAGCGAAAACAATGCCTCTGCACGTGCGTTGTACATTTCTTTGCTGTTCCCTGCAAAACAACAACGTCAAATGATATTAAGGCCCCGTCCACACTAATCCGTTTTCAAACGAAAACGAAGCTGTTTTGCTCCGTTTTCAAAAAGATTTGCGTCCACAGTTATCGTTTTCGTATCGTTTTCGCCCGTCCACATTAAAACGCCGTATTGTTTTGAAAACGCTTTGATACCCTAAGTGCGCATGCTCAAATGAACTCTACGCATGCGCATTTCAATATATCGGCCCGCGAAATTGGCGCCATTCTTGATTCTTTGTTGTTGAGTGTTGTTTTGGTTTAGAATTCTTCGATATTTTCCTTCTAAACGATGCCAAGAACAGCTGGAAAGCAACCAAAACCTAAAACAGACTGTTTCACATGGACTGATGATGAAGTCGAGCTACTTCTGACAGTCACAAACGAATACAAAGTGCAGAAAAGCACCGAGAGTGTAGAGTGGAAGTCAGTCCAGTCGAAGTATGGCGACAGCTTGGATATGTTTCACGGTCGAGTGGTCTGGCTATTTTGATGACGTAACCGTTTTCAGATAGCATCGTTTTCTCCGTCCACACCAGAAAACAGCGTTTTCAAAAAGCATCGTTTTCAAATCGCTCCACTCTGGAGAGCCTTTTCGAATCGCTCCGTTTTCAGTGATCGTTTTCGGCGTTGTAGTGTGGACGATAGCCGTATCCGGAGCAAAACAGCTCCGTTTTCGTTTGAAAACGGATTAGTGTGGACGGGGCCTAAGGCCCCCTCCACACGTATCCGTTTTCAAAAGCAAAAGTTTTTTTCCGTTTTCGCTTCCCGTCCACACGTATCCGATGAAAACGGTCACCGAAAACGGAAACTTTTGAAAACGCTTTCGAAAGTGGAAACTTTTGAAAACGGTGTATTCGCGTTCTCGTGTGGACACCCGAAAACGGAACTTCTCGAAAACGATGACGTCAAGAGGTCGAATTCAGTCCACTGCGCATGCGATAAAAGCGATGGAAAGCCACAAACAACTCGCAGGCTCGTGATGGAATCAAGACGCCATTCGCTTCACCCCAGTCTGGTTAGTAGAAAGTTTGTCGCTGCTTATTCGCCCCTGCTTCCCCTCCCGCTAGACGAATTTATGAAAGGGCATTGTTTGTTATCATCCAATCAGAAAGGAGCAAACGGCGTGACTGTTGGAGGCCGCACAGATTTTACCAGCCGCGGTGTTTTCGAGCTTCGAATGCTGAATTTCTCGATATTATTTGGGGTCTAGCGCTTCGAGTTTTGGACGGATTTTAAATGTAATGGTACGAGAAGAAACCTCTGGGTTTCAGCTTGCCTGGTGCGGGGTTTGGAAGCCGTGCGATGGGAATTTCTTGGTGAAAATCGGCTCGGCGCTGGAGAGGTCCAAAATCGAGCTTTCCTCCCTTGTCTCTCTACTATACGCTCAGGTAAACGTCCGATGCAAAACCCTTCAAATCGCTAAAATTCTCCGTTTTCAGCTACAAGAATGACACCACACAACATTTCAGGTAAAAATACGTTTAGTTTGATCTTGTATGTAAATATTCATCGCAGTATATTACAATAAGTGAACCTTTTCGATATTCCCATACATTTCCTCTAAATTTAAAAATACGAACAACGGTCACACAGTTTGTGTGGGCTCCTTGTGGTTATAGCGGAGCTCTCGCGGGCCGAAGGCCCGCTCGCGTAGCTCCATACTCATAGAACCTATGCCCTTTATTTTTTATGGTCATGGCTAGCGGAATGTTTCGCGGGCGCGTCAGTCCGTGTGCCGCCGTCTGCCCCGCGCCGTTGGGCAGGGCTAGCTCGCGGGCGCGTATGATGTCGCAAAACATGCGCGTATGACGCCACACAACATCCGGGATCTTAGCAATTTTGAAACCAAAGCGAGGCTTTGCTTTTCGCTCAGCTACACTTCCGAATGTCACGTCAGCTCGGTAAACACTTTGATGTTTTGTTTTTTTTAGCGGAGAAAACCATTTCAAATTACAGTCGTTATTTCCCTGCATTTTTTCGCGGTTTGCTACTCAAGACAGGGATACTAATTAAGAGATACTCAGAAGCCGCCGATAGTGGAAAAAGAAGAGCTTTCAGAGATAAAATCTTGCTTCGACGAACTTCATACGTTTTTATCAATACGGGAGCAATGCGGGAGCAATGTGAGGAGATGTTTCTCACTTCGGATTTCAGAATTGAAGAAGCGGAGATGTAAAGAATTTCCAGTAGTCGAGGAACTTAAAGGTAAAACCAATTGCATTTTTTGGTGGGAATTTATGTTGATATCAATCTGTGATTGACTTTTTCTTTGCGGTCTTGTTAGTTTTGGAGAATTGTTTATAAAACGTGCTCAAATTCAGTCGTTTCATGATTTCTTTCATCGAAGACAGCTCGGCCTCGTTGCGCTATAAATGGTTCGCGTTTTGCTTTTAAACAAAAAATTATGGAGATTTGAATAAAATTTTTCAAAAGAAGATTGTTTATGTGTTTGTTCATTCATTACATAGGTTGAAAAGCGATTTTATGTAAACAAAACAAGTTCGATCTAACTTCACTCGCGTGGCCTTATGCAAATATGTTTGTGTATTTTTTTGCAATTTTGATTTCCAAATCAGTTTCTCGGGCAAATTTTGATAAGCAACAGGTGTATTTTATTTGGAAATTAGTCGTACTAGTTATTTTAGACGGAGAAACAGTTGTTTTTGTGAACTTTTGTACGGTCTAAATGTACTGTGCAGACAACAACAACAACAACAACAACATTTATTTAAACACGATAAAAATTACAGCGGAGCTGATGTGGTCGTGTATTAAAAAGTAAAACAGTTTACAAATGGATAAAAAGATTAAAAACTAATTAAAATTTAAAATCTAACAAATAAAAAAATTAATCTATAAATTAAGCAATTGATATGAATTTCAGCGTTTAAAAGAGTTTTCAAATAAACTCTTGCTTGAGATTGCACGCGTATGATTGTCAAGAGAATTCCATAGAGATGCAGCTTTGTAACAAGTGGGCTTGCGAAGAACTTCAGTGTTTGGTTTTGGTAACAAAAAAGTTAATTTCCTACGCAAGTTATAGCTACACTCATATTTCGTAAACAGCTTCATAATAGGAACGGGTAAAAAGTTATAAAAACAGTCATGTGCTAACTTAAGTTATCTATATTCGTATAAATCTTGAACAGTGGGCCACTTGCTTTGGGCTAAGACCTGATCACTGGGTGTATACCAATCCAGGCTATAGATGATCTTTGCAGCACGTACATGTATCTTCTCTAGCTCATCAAAGAGCGATTTGCCGCAGGAACCCCATGCAACCAACACATAGGTAACTGATGGTAAAATTACTTTGAAATAAAAATCTGCTCTCGCTGTAATTGGTAAAAAATACAAAGACCTAAGAAGATTCAATTTTTGTGAAAAAGACTTAATTAATTCTTTCATGTGAACGTTCCAATTAAGATTACTGTCAATTTCGACGCCTAAACACCTAGTTGACTTGACTTGAGTGACAACATTGTTCCCCAATAACACTGCTTGCAGCGGCCCAACAAACTGACCACGCATTAAAATCATGTACTCGGTTTTACCGGGGTGGGGTATGAGGCGGTTACGGCAGCACCAGTCATACATCTTCTGAAGGATGGCGTCCAAGACAACAGCAACCATATTGAGAGAAGACGCAGCCACATTAATGGTAGTGTCGTCGGCATACATGTGAATTTCGCCATCACAATCCTCAACTATATCAGGCAGATCGTTGCAAAACAACGAAAACAGGGTAGGACCCAAAACAGATCCTTGTGGCACGCCAAACTTCACAGGTAAAGTTTCGGACTGAAAAACATTTACGACAGTAGCTTGAGAGCGGTCAGCTAAGTAATCTTTAATCCAGCACCATAGATCGCCTGCAACACCCACTGCTAGTAACTTATTCAGCAGGACATGATGAGAAATAGAATCGAAGGCCTTACGGTCGAGTAATTCTGTTTTTAGAATTGCTAAAATAATTGAAAAATATCCCGGACGTCAATCTTAATTCTTGTGCTTCCGACCTTTCACCTCAGTTAAGTTTATTATCGGCTTTCTGTTTTGAGAGCTACGCTGTCAGGCTCAGCCTATCTTTATACGTTATTGAGTTAACACCGAATGCTTAGCGCCCGCGCCTCGGATTAATAAAACGCTTGGTTACCAAGACTTTACGAATGCAGGCACTATTTATAAATCGAATACATTGTTTTCCGGGTAGAAACGACCAGAAAAGGTACAGTACTACTGAAGTGTGAGTAATTTAAGTTTATTTAAGATAAATAGATTATTTAGTCGAAATGCACTTTTCCTATAGCCCATGGTGTAGTATGATCCCAATCGCGGAGCCATTTCAGAAATGTTTACCCACTATCGCTTATAAGTTAAACCTGTGTTACGAAGACAATGCAGTCCGTGTATTGATCAATTTTGTTTCCCTCCTTTGATGTTTTCCCATTAACCGACATCATTAAAAGGAAATAAAAAGTACTCCTTTCCGCTTTTCAGATCTTCGCTTTAATGATAACACATTAAAGAACCAACGGATGTTTTTATTTCTGTAATAATAATCTCCGGCCATTGTGCAAAACGTAAACGTTCGTTGAATCTTATTTTCAATAATTAAAGCAAGGTCGTCACATTCATAATCCTTGAATGTATAAAACTAAAATATAATCATCCACGATAACTGGACTTCTTTACCTGTCTCCTCGGCAAAAAACTGTTCACTCGCGCATCGCCTAGCTGGGTCGAGAGAAACAGGATAATAAGAACGTGTTTGAGACAAATTGGGCGTCAAACAAACAGCAAACGCGTCACGTTTAATCCAAGGGTGCTTTAAATTTCGACCACAGTAACGAAGCTGTGTTTTTTTTTTAAGAGAAATTTTCGTCGGAAAGCATATTAAAAACCTTGGAATACTTAGTCGCCCCGCAAGGAGCTTGCAAGAAAGCACGTGCAGTTCTTTAGTCTTCCGGTAAATATAAACAGAGGCCGAAATCAAGTCAAAACAAGAAATAATTTGCTTTTGCTTCTCATTTGATAGTATGAACTCTCGCTAAATGATTTAATCTATATATTCGTTCTGACACTGCTTCATTATCTCCATAGCTCTACTGAGCTATGTAACCGCCGCTCATGTTCCATTTAGTTTCGTAAGAGGCGGTGATCTCTGGCCTGCAAAATTGCAAAATATTTACAGAGCTAGAGTCTTTCACACAAAAAAAGAAAAGCAGATATGTACTTAACTACAGGGGTATGATAGAGGACCGATCTAGATAAGATAAGATAAGATAAGAACTTTATTAATGTGTCAAAATCGCTAGCATACAATGTACACTAATTGTACATGATGAACCATTTGAGATCCTTGACAGTTACTTTGCCAGTTTACTGAGCTTTAGAGCAAGATGTGTTAAGCAGCTTAGAAAGTTTCTAGTATTAAACGTAGAAAGTTTCTGCTGAAGAATGCAATTATGTGATTCATGATTTGATTGTAGCAATGCGAAAAAAGAGACAGGCAAATAAGCCGGCCGCCTCATGGATTTTATCAACTGATCGAACCAAGCATTCAAACCGTGAAAACAGCTAATATTGTCAGAAAGTATCTGTCAGTGAATTTTCAGAAAGTTTCTCAATTGCAGAGAAACTCTCTGTGAAATAGGCAATAGGAACTCAGAGTTTGACAGAGTTTGGTCGTTTCGACAAAAGAACAAGTTGCTGTATGTTTGCTGAAACTAAGATGTTGTTTACATGTGTAACAACTTAGCGCCTGAAACTGCCGTGAATAAAATTCACCCAGGAACTGTTAAAAAACAATTTATTATAAATGTTACAGTTTTAACTGTCGATCTCGTTTAATCACTGGCTCAAGCGTTCAATCTGTTGTTATGCGTTCACCTTTTAACTCGAACTGTCAGGAACGTGAAAATTATTCGAAATATCTACAGTTTATGTTATCAAGGGTCGAGTTTTAAATAATATTTAAGGGTCTTTAAGCGAAGCAGCGGAAACTGCATATAGTTCGAGTTAACGAGAAATTCGCGTTCTTTGGAATTGGTACTGTAGAGTTTTTGTAGAGTTTTTGTACTGTAGAGTTTAGTCCTAGCATCAAACAGTGTTGGTTGTCTGTCCGTTACAAATGAAGAATTAAGATCGGCGAAGCTTCAGCCGAGAAAATTATCGACCAGCATTTGTGACCTCTCACGCGAAAACGATACTAGCGGCGCGTTCGAGTCGTTCGCTTTCCGTTCATCAGTCGTTCACGAACGGAATGGCTACGGCTAGGGTCACCGTTCGGAAAAAGATATTTAGCCTTTCCAATAGCTGCTGCTATAGCCGTTTAAAAAAAAATATTCACCCGTTCGAACGTCTATGGTTATCCGTTCGGAAGAAAATATTAAGCCGTTCGAACGGCTAATGTTAGTATCCGTTTTGATAAAAGATTACCAGCCATTTGAACGGCTATCGAAAGAGCTCAAGTGTTTTGGCCGGTGACTTTTTAGTTGATTTATTTTTTGCTTTCGTTCGCTAACCACGCAATTTGCAGATGTCCGAAAGTAATTTGAAACCTTTTCAACATAAGAGAAACACCTTCAGACTAGTCATTATATTGGACTGTTACATGTTTGTTTACTTTAACGCTCGTTTCCGGTTTGCGCCGATTGGCCAAATTCTGACAGCTCGGACAGTGGGGAGCCACGGGAAGTATTGGGGGCGGTATTCAAGTTGCAAGCTCTCGCTCTTCGCTCCCCCAAACCCGAAAACCCGAACCGAGCCCGAGAGCTTGCTCGCAGGCTAAATCGATCGATAAGGAGAAAACTTCTACTCAGTTGACTTTGTATCGAGCAAGGGAACAGATGAACGAATAAAGCGTTCGGTTTTATTTGCCTTTCTGGCCGTTGATGCTCTACAGTCATCTAATCTATCACTCTACTGTACATGTATGTCCCAAAAAACGCGCCCCTAGTTTATGCAGCTAGCTTCCCGTTTTTAAGGAGCAATTCATTAACTCTATTAATGATTACCTATCAATGGTAACAAGAATATAATATAATAACCTGGAACAACTCCAGCCGGTCATAAGGTGACTTAAACCCGCTCTTTAAATCATGCTCTTAGTTACTTCGATCAGCATGCGTTCTATTTTCTCTCTACTCTACTAAACGGGTCCGAATTGACAAAACATTTACTTTTTGTCCTTTTGGGCTTGAGTCTATCATTAATAAATTATATTAAGATTATTAAAATGTTTAATGCAGGTTTTGGACAACAGAAACGACCACTTTTGTAACTTAAGCTTGTGTACGCATCCGCTAGACTGAAGTGCCCATTTAATACAGGTTTTACTTACAGTAAAAAGGAACTTTTTGCATGGGACTCTGGCTTCTGTCCCCTTTATAAGGTTCTGCTTAATAGAGGTTTTACTTTAAAGGTTGTTCTCATAGCAACAAAACCTTTTCCAAAGAATGCGTCTTCTCAAAGTAAATATAATATACAGCAGGATCGAAAAGAAATTATTATCAACTGATAAAATCCCCGCTTCGTTTCACTTTTGCCGATCAAGAACGCTGTGTATTTTTTATTCAATACAGGTACGGTATGTCGGGTCGTTGAATAACTGAAAACTTTAGTTTAATAATGAATTAATATCTTCGCATCCCAGTAATATAACAAATTTGGCAAATGTGGGAATATTTCCACGTACAAGTCAGCGGTACTAGAGACTGCAGATCTAAATGTACTGTTCAGACCCATCTTTTTTAAAAGGAATTATTAGATTAGTTTATATATTATTTCTTTAATAAGGATTATTACTGTAAAGTTCTATAATCTATGTTATCGTACTACGACCTTTTAATTTTTATATTTAGCTTTTTAGGCAGCTTGTCAATTAGTTTTGAATTTAATTTTAAGCTTCACAATGCCACTTTTATGCTAATTATTTTGTGAAGCACTATTGCATTGGTTTAAAACCCGACCTTAACCGCTGGTGGCACACAGCATGAGCCTTGCTGTCATGGTCTAAGCAAATAGCATTTATTTTTCTCTTTTTCCTTATCCAACAAAATTTTAAGTTCAGGATGAAACGCTCAATGATGCTCTTGGCGATGATGTTTTTCGTTCATGTATTCCTCCCAGGTGAGTCATGTCCTATGTTGTGTTGATTTGCTAACCTATTGCCGGCGTTCAAATAGTGGGTCAAACAAAAGAAAAATATTGCGAGAACTGACGGAGGAAGATAGGCCACGCGAAAGGGAGCAGGCTGCTCCTCCACGGCCCCACATCTTAACTCCTGGAACAGGCCACGATTTACGTGTTTTCTTGGCCGAATTGATATCGGAGCTCCGTCCGAATTGGTAAATTCGAGTAAATGTCCATGCGAGTCGCTTTGGTTTGTAATGGCGTACGTTCATCCAGCGTTCGGAACTGTTCGGCGTACACAGAGGGTCGGTCTTACGGGGTTTAACTGTTAGCTGGAAATTGGCCAAAAGTTTAACAGTCAGCTGAGAAACGCCACGTTTTTTAACTGATTGCTGAGACAAAAATTAACCGATAACCTACAATCAAGGGCAAAAGGGTTGGGACGAATTTGCATTTACGATCGATGTTTCCCTACGCACGCGACAGAAACACGGTACGCGCAAACGATAAGTGTCCGTTTCCCGACCCCTACCCCAATTACAATGTCGAGCCCGTGTAATAAAAATGATTTGTGCATTTCAACATTGTCTCGGGGGGAGTGGGGTTGGTAAGATGGTCTTTAAACGAAAAACATGGCTTCATTGGTCAATCACACTAAATTAGTTGTTAATAGGAGGACTTTGTAACATTTGTCCCACATTCCCAAGAACTTTTGTCCTTGATTGTAGCTACTGTCCAACTTTGAGGAGAATCGAACAAATTCCCTTTGGGTTGTAGCTCTTTAAAGTGTTCTCTACAAGCCAAAATTTCACATTGAGAAAACAGCGCTTAGAAAATTAAAATATCGCGCTTGATAAACAAACTTCTGGTCAAAACATTACACCATCATTTCTCCCTCGATTTTCATGTAAATCTGCCGATCCGTTATATTTAAATAGATAGCCGAGTCCGTGGATCCGCAAAAATTGTGTTCAAATCCTATTCCTTAAATTATTTCTGAACTTTTAAGATGTAATAAAAATGTCTTGACTTGAATCCTTGCAAATATTAAATGTCGTGTATGAGATTATTCTTTTATAGAAAATGTCGTAATTCTTCAGTTTTCTCGTACATTGTGAGTGATTTTCGTCGACGGAATATTTGAGCAAGAGAAGGTTGACCGCACGTGATCCGCACGTGATCTCGGCTGTGACGAGAAGAAAAGAACAACAGGCCCCGGTTGTTCAAAAGGTGGATAACCTTATCCACCGGATAAATCACTATCCAAGGGATAAGCCTCAACAAAACCAAATGTGTTATCCACCGGATAGTGATTTATCCAGTGGATAGCGCTATCCACCTTTTGAACAACCGGGGCCAGGTCTGTAAAGAGTTGAGATCCAAGACCCAAAAACCAAAAAAAAGCCAATGCCAAAACCCGGGTCCTAAAATACAGGAAAAATCCGTAATCCGCTGCATTGGTAGGATCCACAAATCCGTTAAATTTTTCTCTGAATCCGAAATCCGATCTGATGATCTGTAAAACTATTCATCCCCACCCCACTCCCCTCAATAGGAGAGCAGACGCATCGAATTTGACGTCAACATATTGAGCCAACTCATGAATACGAAATGCCCGAAATAAAAGATTCTTCACCAAAAAATTCATGGTATATAGAGGTATACACTTGAGGGACAGGTCAATATCAAAGTTGACTTGTTTTAGCAAGCGTCAACGTAGCTAATAGTCTCAAACCCAACCGTTGTTTGTCCCCGTTTGCGATAACTTTTTCATTACTCTTGGCGTATTGATGTTCAAACAAAGGGTGGAAATGCAAGAAGCAATCGCAATATTTCGGAGAATCATGACAGGCTTGTAATTAAGTTAAACATTTAGGAAGGAAAAACATCTAAGACAGGACAACTATTCTCAACTGGCGAATTGAAAAAACTTTTGAAAGGCTGATATTGGTCAGTTGAGGGACGATTTTTCCGTCTCACAATAAATCCGTCTATTTTCTGGCTTTTAACGAGCATGTTTAGGGCGTTCAGACAGTGGGTAGCGAAACAATTAGTCGGTGCGTGAAACACATTGGCGAAACGGGGAGGAAACTAGGCGACCTTTTTTGCCGAACATCTACGAGACGTTGAAACAAATGACAAAGACACATCTAAACCATCGCTCGACATTTTAATCTCCCTTATCATTCTAGGCCCTACACTTTGGTTAACATGTAAGGAAAGCCGTAAACATTTCGAGCAAAATGTATATTGTTAATTAAACCCCCGAATCAGCGAACGCTTTTCTTTCAACTAATTTATTCCCCACCGCTTGATATGTGAACCACACACAACCACAATTCCTTGATTCGCTCTGACAAAGGGCTAGCGCTCGAAACGTTAGCTTTGAATATCTTAACGGTCGCCAACTGAGTTATCCTATCAACTCAGTTAATAAAAACAAATTTTACTGTTTAGAGAGAAACGTAGTACACAGCTCTTACAAGGTCTTCTATGATTTGCTGAGAACACAATGGAACAAACAACACAACAATGGACCCCAGCGCTGAAAACAATAGAGCTGCATGATACCCAGGTCCAATGAAATAAGAGGTTGTAAAGAGCTGCGTGATATCGAGATAAACACGTTAATATTTTATGCTATCTATGTATTTTTCTTTACTCAGGATGAATATAATGTATATTATTAACGTATGAACTTTATATATATATATATATATATATATTTAGAAAACAATGAATTAAAATTCTTATTTGTTTAGTAAGGAAATGAAATATGGTTTTATTACAATTCACAGAAATTATAAAAAAGAGAATTATAGTTTAGTCTACAACTTGTCAATACTTCATCAGAAGGGTACAGGAGTCGATTCAATATAATCTTCAATAATGTTGTCGATGACTATTGATGACTTCGATGACTATTGTCGCAGCGGTAAAGAAAAAAGTGGAAACGTACCGTGATAAATTAGTGGAAGCAAAGGTGCCTTTATCGACTAAATTTGTCGTTAGTGGTATTTTTTCCTTTAAGTTTTTATTTTGCGCGAGTTTTAGCCTTGCAAAGTAAATTTTTCTGTTTGCCCCAGTCAGAAGGAAGCAACTTCAATAACAATTGTTTTTAGATATGATATGCGTGGGAAATACGTCTGCTGGACGTATACTTTATTGTCAACATTTTGCATGCACCAGTAAGGGTCTATTACGCCTGTGGAGATTATTATTTCGACTTCTAATCAATAGATAACTTTATATTGTAATTACTTTTAGGGCTTTGAACTTGAACATACTATCATTTCTATCGGAGTGAAAGCAAATACTCGGTTTTGAATTTAATAATTTTATAAGAAAAACCAAAAATAGCCATACTATCTCGAATTAATCTGGCTAACGACGATTTTATTGGCGCAAACCAACAGAATAAACAATAATGTCACACTCCCAAAGGCCTAGTCTCCAGTAGAGTGTAAACAAAGACTTGGAAACACACAATCATGATATGCTATGTAAAAATAAATAAGCAGAAAAGGTTGAGACATATAGCAGTTGCGATTCAATTCAGTAACAGTTAATGCTTGAGTTTGAGATCATATCTTCATCCTGGACATGTCTTCTTGGTTGAAAACAAACGAAGCTTATGAGCTCGAGACCAATGAAACGCCGGTATCAAAGTCATTGGAGTCGGCTACAAACGACGGTTCGGCAACGGTCGAGTCAAGTCGCCGCAGTGAAGAGCAGATGAACGAAGAACTGCTTCATACGATCGAAGGAGTTTACAGCCCGCTGCTTAAAGTGATGAAACTTTTTGGGGCATACTTTGGAGAGACAACCTTCGAATGTTTAGTGCAAGCGTCAGGTCGTTGCAAAATGCAATGTTTTTTTGCCCGGTTTTATTGTGGTGTAGTAGTGGCTGGTTTATGGTTTAATTTCACAATGCCAATGGTCAGTATGTTCTTTGAGGATACTCTCTATCTCTTTATATTGTACGGCATGTGGACTCTCATGGCTGCACTTAACGGCACAATTTGCTTGATTGTCCTGCCCTTGACAGATACGAGGCAATCTCGCCTCGAAAAATTCCTGCGTAACGTAATTAAAATCCACAAAATTGCTAACTTAGAAAAGGTGAAATTTAAGGCAAGAAAATATTTAATTATGTTTTCTCTGTTTATTGTACCTGCCATAGCAGGTGTGGTGTTTAACGAGCTCCTAGGTGAAGGCTTGGGTAAACCTCTGCCATGGAAAATGTGGTTTATCTTCACAGTATCTAGTGCTCTCTTTCTAGCTTTTGGTTGCATTTTCTGGGTGTTGCCAATTATTTTCTTCTGTATTACATGTGACGTACTGGAATCTCTGTTTGACGATCTGCAAAAACGAATGCCATCTATGAATCTGAGCGAACTGAGGAACGAGCATCAAAGGTTGTGCGAAGTAGTTGAGCTTGCCGACAAGGTTCTTTCTCCTATTCTTCTTATGATTGTTGCTGTGTACATGCCATTTCTCTGTTTTTGTTCCTACTTTCTAACTCATATATCGAAAGGAAAACTTGCATTTGTTATGGCTGACGTGGTCTGGCTTTTAACTTCATCGGCTTTGTTGGCAGCCATCATGTTATTTGGATCAAAAGTGAACGAAAAGGTAACACATTTTCATTGGAAATTCATTTAAATCATGAAGGAAAAATTATGATTTTTTCGCATTAATAATACGCTAGTTTATGTTTTTTAATTAACTTCATTTATTTATTTATTTATTTTTATTTGCCATACTACAATAACACATTAATATAAGAAGAATAGAGGTAACAATGGCGAGGAGGCCTAAAAGAAACTATGAAGCTTATGTTAATTAGGCCTCCTCAGCTTTAGTTTTGTAAGATGACATTAACAAAATAAGAACATGACGACGGATACATTATTACAAAATAAATGGAATGTTACAAAATGAAAAGGAAAACTCAAACTCATTTCTGGATTAGATTGATTTTGTATTCGTCTTCCTAAACATTTTCTTATTTGAAACATAAGAATCGTCTCCAAGGTGCGGTATTAATTGCAAATCATTAGCTGGCGTCCCGTTTCGTTATAATTTGCATCTCATCGAATCACTAGCTAGAGAGCCTATTGTCTCCTGTCACGTTCTACAAAGCAGTGAAAAGCACTGAGTTATAATTTTGTCATCGCGCACCTCACTCAGAATCATACTTTTTTCTTCATATTTTTTTAAAGCTTAGCTACATTTTGTTTAGATAAGACATTTTAATTTTGTTCGTGCATTCTTTTATAATCAGGTTCACATTTTCCAAAAGATTCTGCAAAAATGTCCTGTTTCGAAAGAGGATGAAGGAAAGGTAATCAGATATTTCACATTGATTTTCACTCCTAGTGTGAAGCTAAATTAAAGGGGATGTTATCAGATCCTCTCAACGTGCCTTCGCACTACAGGATTCTCTGGCTTCTCGAGGGAGGAAGAGAGAGGATCCTGTGAAACGAGGTTTCACAAGTTGAAGATGCAGTAGACGTTCGCAAGTAAAATTGAAGTTTTCCAACTTAACAAAGTTGGCAAAAAAGTTCTGTTTGTCGCCAACAAGTTTTCGAACTGTTGATGTCACACCCACATACGCCAACTTGAGTTTGCCAACAGCCCAACACAAGTTTGCAACTGTTGATGTCACGCCCACACACGCCAACTTGAGTTTGCCAACACAAGTTTGCCGACTTTAATTTGCCGTGTGAAGGCGCCTCGTACTGATATGCATTCTCAGTGTGAACTAAAAGCATTCCACATTATTAGAAGTGACTGGAATATCCAAATTCCTTTTAAGTAAGATTTTAATATATTTGTTGTATGTTAGCCCAACGCAATTTTAGCTATAGGAAGATTATTTGTTAGGTTCCCATGAAAGCACGATGCTGGACAGAAATTATATGTCGAAATGGAGAGAACAAAATTGATGCTAACCCTGGGTTAGCTTAACCGCGCTTTGAACAACCCGGCCCAGACTACTACGCCCCCATATACCGTATTTCCTTGGATAATAGTGTTCCCTCGATTAATCGCCCCCCTCGAATAATCGGTTGAAATATTTAAAATAAAGATCCACATCCCCTCTCCTTTTCTTTCTCCTCCTCCCAGGCAAGTTAAAAATTTACTTCTTGTATAGGAAACAAGCTTTGATTTAATCGTTACAATTACAGAAGGTTACAAAAGCGCCGGTCTCATTTAGTTTTTCTTTAGTGGCGTTCTTGTATTTGACTGTTTCCTTTATTTCTCGGAGCTCTCTAATTAGCACATTAGCACATTGGCTATTTCATCGAACAATATATCCCCCCTCAATTAATCGCCTCCCCTCGAATAATCGCCCCGGCTATTATTCGAGGAAATTCGGCATTCCCAGAGTACATATTGTGAATTGCCATTTGATAAATGATTAGGGGTGATCGAGGTACACAACGTACACTATACGAGTCAAAATGGGTAGTTTTAGAAAGAAAAATTGCAGATAAAGATATAAATAATGATGCAAAATCATTATATATTTTTTTTTCAAAATTGCTTTCGTCTCTTTTTTCAGTTGCTGATGTTCATCCTCGATCTTCAAGGTGAGCCAAAGGGCTTATCCATTGGTGGGATGGTGGTCATTACAAAGTCACTTTCTTTGACGGTAAATTAAGGATTTTTGTTCTGTTATCGTTTTTGTTTATATGTACCTGACGACACGTTCAGTGATTCACACATACAAGTACTAAGCAACCCACTGTTCACTTTTCAAAGCACGAAGAAAACAACAGTCTTACTAATCTCCTCCTTGATTGGATACTTGAACGCCCCGCAAGTATTGTTTAGCAGATACTTCATATTTGATAGAGTTGTTTGTGATTTTCATGTTACTTAATTCATATCTGACAGAATTGTGTGTTATATTGAACTTTCATAGATGAGACCATGGCATGCAATCCAACAACCATACAAACACACGTACAAAAAGTGTTTGGTGCGGCGATACCTTTAGTCGCATTTGTAGCGCGAGTCAATGAAGATAATATTAAAAACGAAAATAAAATCGCATAGATCTTGTGACGCTAACCACTCGATCCTCACCTTTTCCGTTATGTCATTATGTCATAATTTAGAAGTATACATCTGTCATGCATGAATGCTGGTTTTTGATATATTATTCTAGCATCTTATTTGAGCTCAATGCATCATGCAAAGAAAGTGGACAAATGAACCGTTATATTCTTTGCATGTTCCTAAAATTTTGGCTAATCACCATTAACGTTCTTATAAGAAATAATGTGTACGACATTAAATTGTATTTCATTAAATAGCATTGATTTTACTGAGACACACCACGTTTTATTTCTTTTTCAGATTGTGGGAGTCATTGCTTCTTATATTGCTGTTATGCTTTCCTTGCCAAAATAATCAGCTTGTTATTAAGGTTTAGATAGTGAGGAGCGAAAAAGGGTGACCCGCGAGGGACAATATTACGCCTGCTGACAGAGGGGGAGACGAGAAAGTGCGGGGCTAGTTAAATCCTTGTCTTTTACTCCACTCGTATTTTCGATTGGCATCACTCTCCGCTATCTAAACGTTTCGAACAGGCGACCAATGGATATGTAAATATATATAAAACAACCTTCTGCTTTCAAAGAGACAAAGTACAGTGTGGTGTGAAATTTCGCGGGATCTACTTTTCGCAAATTTTGCGGGTTTTCCAACGATCCGCAAAAAGAAGACCTGTGAAAATAAACTCTAGTGAAAAACAAAATCAGTGAAAACCTATTCCATTTATTCAGATGGGTTGTCCGATATCATTCTGAAGGGAACATGATAGAAGGATAGAGGGGTTGTTGTTGATGTGGTTGTAGAAATCAAGCAGCCATCTTGAGGTACGTACTTATACGTGAAATACGCAGAACGCAAAATATCAGCAATCCGCGAAATTAAACTCCCGCGAAAATTTCATGCCGCACAGTAAGTTATTTTCCATTGAATGCCATGACTTTCTTATATAAAAAACAAAAATAATTTCCAGCCAATGGGAGTTTTTCAAACATTCCTATTTGCCTTGTACATTTTTTATCTTCCTATCGAAAAGTCCATTTCGTAATGTCGTTGTCTAGTACACGGCGACTCTTACTACATCTTTTAAGTTATGCATGATATTTGAGCAATAAGTCTAGTCTTTCTTCTCTGCAAAATGTAAAACTACTATACTTCAGCTGCCTTTCATTTTTCGGCTTTTAAAAATACAAAGTAGCTCATGCTCCCTCCGTTGAATGCCATGGCTTTCTTATATCAAAAACAAAACAAATGATTCCCAGATAATGGGAATCTTTCGTGATCAAATGTATTCCTGTCAAACATTGTAAGGAGGTTGTGGGTCGATACCATTTAATTTGTAGTGGCTTCCAGCTGGTACGAGAAGAGTGGAAGACCAAGAAAAACCTGGCCGCGTAGAATGGCGGAGACCTGGAGTGCAAGAATTTGGAGGATGCCCGTGCAGTGACCGTCTGTCGGAAGGAATGGAGAAGAATTGCTTAAAGGCGCTGTTACACGATGCAATTTTTTCTGCAACTTGTCTCGCAACGGCGTTGTGAAACAAGTTGCACGGACAATTGCAGTTGCGTGAGAGGGATGTTACTCGCTGCAATTATTTTTTGCAACTTGATGTGTTTGTCTCTTTCGCGCCGTTGTTTTGGCGCCACTTTTGAATGTTTCAAACAAAAATGGCGGCCTGAAAACGGATCATTGAGGTTCTTCTACTTGCTGACATGTTATTAGATGAAGATGAGCCAATTTAAAAGCGAAATCGGGTTAATTGGGTTAGAAAGTGATAGGTCGGAGCGAACAGAGGAGCGCTTATCACATGCTTGTCAAGGAATTCTCTCTTGAGTGTCCGAGGAGTGTCCGCCATCTTAGAGACCACAGGTTATGTTATCAAGGCGCATGTGCATAAACAGCCAGAGGGGAATTGTGGGAGATAACTTCTAAAAAAATTGCGAAACAAGTTGCAAAAGGGGTGTTACACACCGCAACACCATGCAACGCCGAGACAAGCGTGTTGCGGAGTATGTTACACGGTGCAATGGTCCGTGCAACATGTTTCGCAACGCCGTTGCGAGACAAGTTGCAGAAAAAATTGCACCGTGTAACAGCGCCTTAAGTCCTATGTGCGATGTAGGTCTCGGTTAGGGGGAGGAGGAAAAGGATAAGGATGAGGATGATCATTGTCTATGCATGTTTAGCCACATTTTAGAACCTACTGTACTTAGGCTTCCCCATGGTTTTGGCTGTTAATCAGCAGATAACTGTGAACATCAGAGAAGACTGTAATGTCGATGAAAATAAAGCATATTAGTGTAACGTGGATTGGTGGTAATAATACACTTTGCTTTGACTGCTTATTCAAAGTCAAAATGTGACTGGAGTTAAGGAGAAGTAGGGGGTAGGGGATTAGTTTTGAATAAATATGTGCTGAAAATAAGTGAATGAATAAGACACACCTATAAAGTATATGCGGCACCATTTCCAACCTATTTTGTTTCACCTTCACCTTCACCTATCCTCTTCTTGCCTCGTGGCACATAAGGCCTCCACAGAGTGTTTCCACCTTTCTCAAAGTCATTTGCTATGTTGCGGTCGTTTTGGTCTTGCCTTAGTATATGTCCAATCGTCTTCCATCTACGCTTCTTCGCGCGTCTTTACTCATCAGTTTCATGTATGCTCTTTCTAATAGCTCTTCATTACTGACATGGTCCTGCCATTTAATGCGTAGGATTCTTCGTAAGCACTTATTATGAAAACACATCCACTGCTTTGTCGTCTCCCATGTTCAATTTCCATATCTCACACCCGAATAGCAAGACTGGCACTACCGGCGTTTTACACAGCCTCAGCTTTGTTCTTCTTGAGATATTTTTGGAGCTCCAGATCCGTTTTAATCTAAAAAATGCACCCCTGGCTTTTGAGAGTCGGTTTTTCAGGTCTTTTATACCACCTCCCTCCATACAAACTGTAGCTCCCAAGTAAGGACCAGTAAGTGAACTCATCTACTTCTTCAATGTCTTGTCCATCTATCGTAATGATTTCATGATTTCTTGCTTTAATCCTGATGGCCTTTGTCTTTTTCATGCTGATCTTGAGTCCCGCTCGTCTAGCTTCATCTTCATTTATTCTTGTAGTTTTATCTTGAATCTGCTGTTTCGTAGAGGACATTAGCACTACGTCATCTGCAAAGCCCAAGTCGTCTAGTTTTGATGTGAATTTCCACCTAATACCATTCTCACCATGATCAACTGTTCTTCTCATTACCCAATCTATCGACAATCAAGAACAAAAATCCTGAGAATTTACATCCTTGTTTGACGCCGGTTTTATGTCAAACCACTCACAAATTTTCCTTGGTCTTCTACAGCACACTGAAGTCTTCATAGAATAGTTTTAGCATTCTCACAACCTAAGCAGGGATTAAGTACTTCTTCATGGTCGTCCACATGCTTTCACGGTGGATAGAGTCAATGGCCTTTTCGAAATCTATGAAATTCAGATATTAATAGCGTTGCTTGCCACGCGTTAACCTGCAGCTCAATGATGTTCTGCAGTACGAAGACCTGCTCTGTCGTCCCTTTATCGTTTCTATAACCTGCCTGTTCTTTCCTCAACCTGCAATCGACTCCGTTTCTTATCCTATCAATAATAACCCTGCATAGTATCTTTCCACGATAAAGAGTAAGGTTATGCCTCTCCAATTCCTGCAATGTTTGATATTTCCTTTCTTCGCTAATTTGATGATGAGCTCTCGCATCCAGCTCTTCGGGATCTTCGTGCTTCCATGTCTTTTTCATCAATTGATGTATTTTCTCTGCTAAAAACGTCATGTCTGCCTTCAGCAACTCGGCTGTTATGGAGTCAATTTCTGGTGCTTTATCATTACGTAGAACCGGTTCTGCAGCCTCAGTGTATACCTTCTCCATCACCTGAAAGTTATGCTCTATTTTCTATCTTCATCCACTGCTGGCCTTCATCTTCAAGCACCTGGTATCTGTTTCTCGGGGTGATGGTAAATGTCTTCAAGATGTTTTCATTTTTCTGCTTGGTCGTATAATACTCAACTCTAATTCCTTTCTTTCCATTTGGTTGTTTCCTCAGTCTCAACTTGACCGTTGTGCATACGAGATAGTGGTCACTTCCTATGTCTGCAGACCTGTATACTCTATTGTCCTTCACTGAATTCCTGAATCGTTTACTAATTAGTACATGATCTATCTGATTCCTGATTCCTGATTCCATCTGGCGATGCCCACGTTTCCTTGTGTATATTCTTACATGTATGTGCGAATAGTGTTCCTATAACTATATATATATAACTAATCTAGCTCGTTCATGTCGCACATTTCGCACAACCTTTCTCCGTTATCGTTCCGCTGTCCCATCCCATGCCTGTCCATCACTCTGTCACAGTCACAGTTTTCTTCTCCTACTTTCGCGTTCATGTCTCTAGTGACTATCAGCATGTCGTATGTGTTTCTTCTGTCTAGTACATCTTGCAGTCTCATGTATCTTCTGTGGGTGCGTAGATGTGCACAATCGTCAGTTTCATGTGTTGGGAATAGAACCTTGCTTGAATGATCCTTTGACTGACTGGCGTCCAATCCATCAGGCTCTTGCCACGCTTTTTGACATCAGTATACCTACTCCTTCTCTGTGGTTGTCGACATCTCTTCCAGAGAAAATGATGGTTTCTCCTTCTGCAAGTTGCACTTTTCCTTGCCCTGTCCAGCGTGTTTCGCTGATATCCAATATAAATGATGTCTAGTCTCTTTTTGTCATTTCTCTTGCTGCCTGCGCAATGTTACCACTTCTGAACAGTGTACGTACATTCCAGTTTCCGATCTTCAGGATGCTTTTCGGGTGTACCAGTGGCCTATTCAGCTCGGGGGTATCCTGTTGGCTTTGGCCCCCGCGTGTCATGCGGTCACTCCTATTGTGGGGACCAGCCACAGCGTCCCCAAGGTTAAGTAAATTTCCTCTGCTTCTGGTTTCTGTAATGATAGGGGTTTTACGGGAGAGGGTTATCAGCCCTCAGCCCAACCCCCAACCTGGGGGACTAGGGGATCACACATAGTCTGGTCTCTACCCTTCGACCTGTTCGGCATGGGTGGCCCTACAAGAAGTCTACGACTCCAAGCCCGACTTAAGCTCTATGGTTCATTGAGACACGCAAACTGCCCCACAGTAGCCTATTTATAATAATAGTAATAATATATAAAATAATAAAATAATATTTTAAGATGAGACCTCCAATCGCCTAATGGTGGTTTTCAAGAGGGTTCTTTAAATGAAGGTCAAAAATACATATAAAAAAACAACTAAAATACGGCTAAAAACTAAGACTACAACTAAGGTTTAAAAGTAGAACTAAGATTAAAAATACTAACTACAGTTCAAAATGGTTTAATAAAAAACTCTTTCAGTTCGTTTTAGGCATCAGTCTCTTCAATTCACTCGGCAGGAAGGCCCAATCGTTAATCACAAATCTTAATCACGTTAAGATGTTTTGAATACGCTAGAAATAGTTTTTGTAAATTCGCGACTCGATGCGATTATTGTTTTTAATAAGTGTCGAGAACAGCGATTTTATAGTATTTATTGTATTCTTAGTACACGTCTTTCTGGCTTTGAGCGTATATTTCTTGCCCGAAGAAAATTACGGTTTGATTGCGCAAGAGTATGGAAGCGCTAGAAAACATGATTTTGCTGACTGTAAACTGAATACGGTTATTTGTTGGTTATTTGTTTTTCTAAGTATCGAGGACACAGCGATTTTATAGTATATATTGTATTCTTAGTCAGTACAAGTCCGTCTCGGATCGAGCGTATATTTCTTCTCCGAAGATTTCGTTGGCCGTGATACATGTATAGCACATGGACATTGGGTGTTGTTCTATTTTGGAATACTGAATCATTGCCATTATTAAATTTAGCTACATGCTTCCATGTGCTGATGCTGACAAAACATTACGGTTTGATTCTGCAATAGAATGCAAGAGAAGTCATGATTTTGCTAACTTAGCTAACTAAAGTTTATCATTTTGTGAAAATGTAGAAAGTTTAATTTTGGTGTATTTCACTCTATAATTGCGTTCGTTTACAAGTCAGGTGTCGTGAATTGAATAACAAACCAAGCATTTCAAGCAGCTATTTCATTGGCACTCTTAGGGACTATGTTGACAGGCCTAAAATGACAACTGTGGTTTTTGTGGTGTTGTGTACTAGACCTTCAGTGTTTAGCTTTTACGTCTTTAGTATGTTTAGTCATGCTGTCATTTTTTGCTACAGCTGTAGCTCAAAAAAAAAATAATAGGGATTGTGTGTGTAGTAGCCGTTTAACTTTGGTTTCTTGCAGCCGCTAAAAATTAATCTTACATTGTTCCGTATTAACGAGATGGCTCTCAGAGCCTTTTGATCTTTTGTTTGTGTATAAAAAAAAGCAACTTTATTTAAACTCGGATTAAGAGTAGCTCGAAAGAGCTAATATCTCCGAGTATACAAATTAAATATAACATTTAAAAATCCCAACTGGCAGGAGGCAGACCAGGTGGCTATTTTACAAGCGTGGTCGAGGAGTTGAACTCGGGTTTGCCGTGAAACAACTCCAGCTAGTGATCAGAGCGGGACTTGAACCCAGGACCTCCGGATCTCAAGTCCGACGCCCTAACCACTCGACCACGCTGCCTCCCTATTAGGTGTCGAAGCTAATGAAAAAAAATAAATTTAGAAAATTGACGTCGGTTTTTATGCGTCTCTCCTCTTATTGATGATAAATTTCGTCTTCACATATGCGATCGCCACAAAACTTGAATTTCATTGCCATAATTCGGAGAATCATGGGCTTACCAATTTTGAGTAGTTTGAGTAGAGTAAGTCAGAAACACATGGAAAAAAATTGGAATTTCGAAACTTACCTTTATTTCGGTTAAAATAATATTGTTCTCAAATAATCCAATAAAACACGATTCAGTTCACCACCTGTACAGCTCATGTCATTGACTGCCCTACAATCCTGCTCATCGCCAATTTTCTGGTCTGGATTTAGTTAACAAACATATGCATCTTCATCTTTCCGCTTTAAGGTTGTGTTTTATCTTCTTAAGGTTCATTTCATCTATTTTGGACGATTTTTTCATTGAATAAGTCTGGATTTGTGAAAAATTCTCGTCACATCGAGAACGCAGCCTTGAAAAGTTTGGAAAACTCTCGCTGATGGCGTCAGTTTTATCCGTCTGCACTCTTATTAACAACAAAAATTGGCCAATTAGCTCGCAAGAATTCGCGCAGTTATTGTAAGAATAAAATTAGTATCCAAGGCAAAACATCCTAAGTGAGTGAGTTTTGTTTTTGCTTACAGTCTCGCCCCTCCGTTGTCACGTGTGCAACAGCTGGGTGTCTTGGGATGACTGTGACATGTCACAGGATGCTTTATCCTGTGAGCCTGCGGACCAATATTGTCACCGACACAGCCTGCACGTAGATATTGGCGGCATCAAAGTGGCAACATTCGCTAAAGGTTGTGCAACACCTGATAAATGCACTGCAAAGGCCATAAGTCAATGTAAAAACAGCCAAAGCCAAAATCAACAGATGGGGATGAATAATGCGATCTGTAACCTTGAGTGCTGCCAAGGAGACTTGTGTTATTAAACAGCGGCTCTGCTGCTAGTCATCGCATCTGCCTATATATATTATGTACATATATATTCGAAGGGTTTCAGTTTTAACTCGTGAATACGCAAGGCGTTGAACGAGTTCTAGAAGACGGGTACAAATACACCAAATTGAAGACCGAGACCGAATAGGATTCTGGGTAGGCAGCATTGGCAAGCTACAATCCCGGCCAGAAGTCTTGGGACACTTCACCTTTTTCCCCTCATATTGTCTTTGTCGTTACCTCCCCCTCCCCACCCCCAATACAATGTTGAGTTTTATGCACACAACCGAGCCACAATGTCTCAACTTTGTATTGGGGGGGAGGGGGACCAGGAAATGGAACGATAGTTTCTCTCTTCGAAAAAATTTGTCATTGTGTAGTATTTTCTTAAGTGTCCCAAGCTATATTGTCCACGGTTGTAGTAATGTTCTATTTCTTGATTATCAAGATGTTTTCTTTGTTTGAGACATTTAAAGGGAACCTCCATTGTCTGAACAAATTGACAGTAAATTGTTGGAAATAAAGTCGAAATTTAAATATTTTAAAAAGCAGTTGCAAATACAATTTTAGTGTACAAATAAAATGGATAGAAATATCGCCTATTTTCGCTTTTAAAATTCCCGCGCGCCGCCATTTTGAATATTTATGACATGTTACGGTTGCTGCTATTGATAAGAATCGAAGTTCTTTTGTATACAACAATAAGACAACCGTAAAACGCCATAAATATTCAAAATGGCGGCGCGCGGGAAATTTAAAAGCGAAAATAGGCGATATTCATATCCATTTTTTGTACACTAAAATTACATTTGCACGTGCTTTTTAAATTTTTTTAATTTAGACTTTATTTCAAACAATTTAACGTCAATTTGTTATAACAATGGAGGTTCCCTTTAAGAGCACGATTTATGCATTCTGTGTTAATATAATGTATATTCTGTCACAGACGAAGATTAAATTTTCCAACTTCCCAGTAAACCTGTGGGTCGCATCGTTCATGGTTTATGCTTTTCACTCGACAACGTTTCTTCAATTTGGTGTATACAATTTCACTCCTTCCTTTCTTCCTTTCTTCATTCATCTATCGGTTGAAAGTGACCAGTGCATTAAAGTATCTGACACTGCATAAAAATACAATGGATGGACCCTTTGTGCTTATTACCCATTTTTCTCTAGGATTGTATAATATTATGTTTCACTTTCGAATGGTCCCAATTATTCAGCGGGAATACTAATTTTCCTTTCGTGGAGGTCCTGGGTGGAAAGAGACAACCACGGCGGGGCCCCATAACGAGCCAGACGCTCTTAGCAACCAAAAAATAGCTAGACCTCCCTCTGAGACATAGGGCAACTGCCCTATATCTCAGAGGGAGGTCTTGTAACTTCCAGCATGCCAATGTAATCAAATCCCTTCTGAACACTATTTCTGTTCCACGTAAAGCGTGAACTTTTGCACCAAGGCGTTATAATCTTTAGGCGTAAAAATTCATTTCATGCACGTTTTTAATTATCTTTATGAGGGTTTTAGAAATCTTGCTGCGGTTTGACAGGAAATTGCTTGTGAGATGTAGCTTTGAAACAAAAACTCTATGTTTTTTACGAAGTATCTTCATGATGGGCATAATAAATTTAATGAAGGGTCCTGGCATTAGAAACAGCACAATAAAAGAAAAAGTCAGCCGCTTAGATATCTGCAAAACAAGACTGGTTTAGATTTTCGTTGGTTTTGTACGACTGAATATTAAACAGCGCGGACGAGTATGGAAGTCAACTCTGTCCGGAAATTTTCACGGTGTATTCAAGCTAAGCGAAGTGTAGCGATTCGGTAATTATCATTGTAGTCGCAACATTCAGAAGTAGCTCAGAACGGAAACACCGCAACCTGGGTACAAATATAAACATTGTTTTGCGGTAAACAAGACAACCATGTCGGCGTTCTATAATTATTGAACTTGAAGTTCGGTGTAACACGTAGTTCGTATTAAAGACGGCTATTGCTAAATGTGGATTTCCTCTGTTTACCTGTCTGTTACGGCTCACACAAAGAAAATAGGAAGCGAAATTATTGTTGACAGCATTTTTGGGATAACAGCTGTAATAATTTTATTGTAATGCTTGCTTTGTTGCACACAAAAAATACTCCAACCTGGGTGAGCCAGAGAGAATATATAACAATTTGCCTAGATTTTACGTGCGTCTGAAAATATTAATTAATGTTATATTTCCTTTGAGCGCTCAGGCATACGGCGATGCCAGGACTCAAACCTGGGTGAACCAGAGAGGATATATAACATTTGCCAAGATTTCACGTGCGTCTCAAAATATTGATTAATGTTATATATCCCTTGAGCGCTCAGGCATGCGGCGATGCCAGGACTCAAACCTGGGTGAACCAATGAGGATATATAACATTTGCCTAGATTTCATGTGCGTCTCAAAATATTGGTTGTTTAATATCCAAAATTAATTTTCATCGTATTCCTGGGTGACACAGAAATCAATTAAGTAGCCTGTGACAGCCGCTTCCTCCCCTCAGAAAAAAATCGGGGAGAGAAGCTTCTCTCCCCGATTTTTTTCTGAGGGGAGGAAGCGGCTGTCACAGGCTATCAATTAAGCCGAGCAACAGCAACATCCAGATCGTCCTTGTAAACTCTCCGATCAAAAACATCCGCCATTGTTTTAAGCTGCAAGCTGAACCGTGGTAGAAACGCCGCATATCTTCGAATTTAAAACAAACCAGTCTCTCAAATCTCTTACCGTAGGCAGCTCAAATCGTCGAATGTCAAAGACATTCATCGATGCACTCGCGGGAAGGATGACCCAATTTTCCCGCTCTTCTCGTATAATTCTTTTTATTGAAATCCAACCTCTTAAAATGTCAAAAAGCAATCGAACCCCTCAAAAATGACAGGCTGACCACCACAGGAGTTTGTACACAATCTGATAACGTACAAGGATTAATTGTCAAACGCTGCAGCTATCCGGAAACCTCAAATCATATACGATGACGGCTGCTAAGCAGGCCTATGATGTCACTTCATAGCAACCAGACCTTACGTTTTTTTTAACTTTCGGATCACTCTGGCTCGTTATGGGCTCGAACCAAACACTTGACCACCGCGCCTTCTTTAAAGAAACTCTTATAGCAACTACAATCCTAGTCACATTTAGTTGGGACACCTCACCCTCAAAACATATTCACCCTACAGTTGGCGTCCTTCCCTCCCAATGCTGAATTTTGCGGCTCTGAGATCACTAAATGTCAAACGAACATTGATAAGAGAGAGAGACCCGCATGTGTCCCAACAAATGTGGCGAGTATTGCAGGTTTCGTCTGTTCAGATTCTTCATAATTACCTTTGCACATCAACGTCAGGAAATTTTAGGAAAGGCCGAATTTTTTAAGCTGACTTTATGTCGTACTCATAACGACATGTTTTTCAATCCAAAAGCAAAGGGCGTTAACACTAGTCAGGACGAGGGAAGGGAGGAGGCGGGGAGTAGGCGCGCTGACTTTGTAACTTTCTCTAAAACTTACGTCACAATCATGTATGAGGTGATATCATTTCGATCTTAGTTCAGGATTTTTGGACATGCAATGTATGCTGGTCGTTAATTTTCATTTGCCTTTTGGTGCATCGGTGCATTGTTAATCTCATCTCTCCCCCACCCATGAACAATGTTTGAAACTGAGGGTGGTTACCAAAGGAGACGGGGCCGCCATTTCTACGTGGTCATCCGAGCCGCGTGAAGGTCTAACCATTCGCAGATGTCATAGCAAAGGGAGCTTCTTTGTCCTCATTTTCAAGACCCTGAGGGTTGGTCCGGTCGGGATTCGAACCCGCGACCTCCCGCTCTATTAACTGAGCTCACCAGGCGGCGGACCGAGGTGGGGGGTACTCTGCAAAGTTTTGGGTGGGGGTGTGCCGCTAGGACTCTAAGACCCTTAAACCTATACTAGACCACTTTAGCTGCATTTTACCACCCTATTCTAGACTAAACACCGAAAAACCCTACCCTATCCTAGACCTAAATTAAACTAAATTCTTCACGCAACTGATCAGTTTCGCGAAAAATGATAACCTATTCTAGACCAAAAATCTGCTATTACTATGCCCTATCCCAGACGTCTAAACTGCCTGAAAACCATACCCTTCACAGCGGCACATACCTATATAGCTCATATATGGGAGTACCCCCCTCCCCCGGGGGGGGGGGGGCGGTTAGCTAAGTTCTTTTCCTAACAAATATTCCTCCGAAATGGTCCGTGGGGTGCCTTGACAAAACAAGACATACATATACTAGTTTAAAAGCTTTCACTGAATTTAACAAGTAATCATTTACATTGAGATGGATCATTCTACAAAGGTTTCCCTTTTGTCTTACAATCATCGCCTTTTTACACTTACATGTAAACATGCTATTAACCTAAGATGAGGTAATTTTAAACGAATTATTGATTTCTGATTTTAGTAAACGTTTATGTGTCATGAAATATGGCAAGTAACTTGCTGTCCCAAGTTCTGTTTTATAAACATAAAATGCCATCCGGGTAAGCACAGGATAATTTATTTTAAACTGGGATCAGAAACGAAATATTCAAGATAGCTGACGAATTAAAACTTGCTATTATCCATTATTGTTTGGTTTTATCTCATGTTGTTATCGTGTCTTTACATGCAAGATCCCGTTCTCACCTAAATCGCTTTTGCAGTATGATTGAATGTTATTTCCCATAGCTTCCTTTGCCAGTTGTCATTTATCTCGCACAAATACTATCATGTTTATTAAGGCTGGCGATTGACCTTCTCACCCACATCTCATTTTATATGCTTGTAATGAACAATCATTAATTAATCATTTAATAATCATTTAATTTAATTTCTTGGAGTTAAAAGAGGGTCTGGATTGGTTTTAATTTAACTGATGGCTGAGAATATGCTAGCTGACATAAATGACTTGCCAAAATTAAATGATAACTGAGAAATAGCTAAAACGAACTTTCACCGAAAGTGATTTAAATTGGAATCACAAACAAGAGTATTGCAAATAACTGGCAAATTATAACTTAATTAATGATTAAGATTCAGGCGCCTGGGTTTTGTTAAGTGTCTTTATAGTCTCCTTCGCAGCCGGTATTTATATCGTCACGCAACTCTCCTTCCTCCCCACAAACGGCTCCTCACACCCGAATCGCATTCCTTTCCAGAATTAGCCAATCGCAGTTACTGTGCAATTTGTCGCAACTGTTTCGCGAAAAATTATATGTCGGGAGAGTCAATCACCCAATTATAGCTGGTGGTGTTTCACTGGTGACCTACTCGGCCCCCATGCAGCTACATAATAACATGTCAAATACTATTTCTTCCATGTATGAGTGGATTTCGTACGTTAACCCTATTCAGCCTGTTTTTGTTTTTCTTCAATCAAAGGTACAAAGACGCAAATTTCAAAAAATATGGCTGTCAAAACCTTGTTACCATGGAAACATCAAGTGACGTGATCAATAAATTGCCATATGAAGTTGTTGCCAGATAAATTTTAGGAAAAGTCACAAAGTTTGATGGCGTTTCAATGCATATTAAAGAAGTTATGAATATCGAAAGTTAACGACGGCGGGCACTTTGTAATTTTAGTATAATTTTAGTGTAATTTTAGAGGTATGAAAAGGCCGATTTACGCAAACGAAGAAGTTTGGATGACAAGATACTGTTTAATATCCTGATAAAATGATGTGACTTCGAATGAATTATATAAGTACCTTTCAACGACATGCACACACACAGACCTCTGGACGGATTATCCGTCTCTGGTATAAATCGGGCTAATTATCCGGCGCAATACATTTTTCCTGTACTTGTGTTGTTATTCAAAGTGACTCACTCTGAGTGCGATGAATACTATTTCTCCTGTTTATGAGTGGATTTCGTACGCTTAAAATGTGTAAACACACTACAGAAATAGTTCCGTCTGTTACAATCCGATGTATTGGAACCATCCGGCCTGAATATAATTTTTCACATCTTTCATTTCTCAGGCCGACGAATAATCACTTGAAGATTTTCTAAAAATACAAATTTTGGAATCATTAAGATAGCAAAAGATTTCTGGCAAAACCAAACATCTTACTCGCAAAAACCTGAGACCATTATTGACTATGTCTGTCGCTTTTCAGACAAAAGGGAAAGTAAAGCAGTAACTGTTCGGATATGATATGATATGAGCAGCCGTTGGGGTAAAGTGTGCTTGACGATCCAAGTAACGGCTTAGTAGGAGACTGGTGCCCTATATAAACTTCACGAATGTTTTCTCAATTTGACTTCAACACTAAAACCATTCTTAAGATTCGTGAAAGTGACCTCCTTTTTCCCCGTGGCATCCACCGTCACAGTAGGCGTATAGCCAACTGGGTTACCGTGTGTTTCAACTGAAACTATGCTTGGCTGTACCTGGGTCATCAAAGTTACCTTTATTTCTCGGTCCATGCTTGACGCATAATACAGCTCTGTTTCACCAATGTCACCTGAATTCGATGGCTGAGAGTTTACGAGATTTAAGTCAGGAGAGCTAATGCTGAGGTAAATGAATTGCGTAGTGGTTTCCTCGGCCATAATAAGACAATTCCCTTGATTGACTTCCTTTACTGGGCCTTCCAGAGTTGTTGATGATCGAAAAATTCCATAACCATAAATGGGATTGCTGAGGGCGGATCCTGATTTCGGCGACTTAAGAAATTTGACGACATGGGCGGTGGCATCTTTCTGCAAAACTTTGTAAAACTCACTTCCCGCTGTTTCCTGGGCCGTTGTTATGTCCGCTGGTGATGCCACATACGATGCTGTCGGAATCAAGACTGCATATTCATAGCTAGAGGGAAAAGAGCTGTGTTCGAACCATGCCGTACCGTATCGCTCCGATGTACTAGTTTGTCCGTCATCTGTTTTGGAGCTCTGATCCTGCACGTGGACTTTTAACATCAATTTACTTGGGTTTGGTATGTAGTAAAAGTTTTCCTTTGTGTCAGTGAGCGTTGTATAACTTCTTCCTGGCATGGACGGTGTTGTTACCGGAACTAGGGTTGAAGCCGTTTTTGTAACTCCGTTAATCTTAATTGACAATGGACTTCCACTTGCAAGCTTGTCTTGAAAGAGAGTAGTTTGGACGACCTTTCCATTGGTGTTACTTGCGCTAATTCTACTTCCTAAGCAAACCAGCAAGTTTTCAAAAAAGAAAACCGACGTTTCAAAAGTAAAATCGATATCGTCTCTCCAATCAGTTAATTCATAATTTGGTTGTTTAAAGTGCATTCCAAAAATACCATTCTTTAAGGTGCTCGTACCCTTAAACGTGAGACCTCCAGCCAGGCGTTTTCGGTTGTAAAACCTCCCTGTCTCCATTTTTAAATCATCTATATTTGTACTTCCCAAGGCGATGGTTGTTGCTCCAGGGACTTTTGCCCAATCCCACCCTGTCTCGACGTCATGAACTTCAAGGCTTGCTTCATTGTTGGCAATCAGGAGAGCACCATGGCTGGCGAACATTCCGAAAACATTTTCTTTTCCCGAATTTTCAAAATCCCATATGAAACGATTAAATCCCTTGGCCGTTACAGCCCAGTCTTTGCGTCGATGGATTGATAGAACGGCGAAGTTCTTGGACCAGTGACCTTCAGGGGAGGTTTCGGCAGGTACAGCACTAGCGTTTTTTACCTACAGAAACAAAATATACCAAGTATGATAATGTCAAATCAGATTATAAGTGAATGATGATATGAACACGAGTGATCTTAACATTCCGCGTGATATCTATATATATATATATATATATATATATATATATATATATTGTGTGTGCTGTGTGCGTGTATACAATAATAGTAATAATAATGATAATTCGTATTAAAAGAGATTTCTTAAAACATGAAACTGTAAAAACGAACGATAAAATCCGACGTTTCGGAGTAGTCATGACTCCATTATCAAGGAAAATATAAAAAGATCATGCAAATTACAGCATTTAAAGCGGTTTTGGCGCGAAGAATAATATAAGAGGGTGCAAAGATTATAAGAATACTTTCGCACGAATGGAGTCTGATTGCACGTTGAGATTTGGCTTTAAAGTTCTTATAAAAAGCATTTCGTACACTAAGCAGTCAAATTTGTTTCTGCATTTCTTAAGCACTTTGAAACGCTTTAGCAGGTCCTGAGGCATTGTCCCGTGCATGTTCTAAAGCGTTTCAAAGTGCTTAAGAAATGCAGAAACAAATTTGACTGCTTAGTGTACGAAATGCTTTTTACAAGAACTTTAAAGCCAAATCTCAACGTGCGATCAGACTCCATTCGTGCAAAAGTATTCTTATAATCTTCGCACCCTCTTATGTTATTCTTCGCGCCAAAACCGCTTTAAATGCTGTAATTTGCATGATCTTTTTATATTTTCCTTGATAATGGAGTCATGACTACTCCGAAACGTCGGATTTTATCGTTCGTTTTTACAGTTTTATGTTTTAAATTTGAAGATGAACAAGATGTTTATTAACAATTAAAATAACTATTTACAATACATTAACATTCTAATTACGATAAAATATGTACATTTGAAAAAGCTATAACGTTCATTCATATAAATTTTCATTTCATAACGCTTGACAAGTTCAAGCAAATAGATATTCAAAAATATATAATTTAAAAAACTAATGGAGTAAAACAAATACAAAATATTAACTATAAGTAATTAAAATATATTTATATACATATCGATTAAAAAAAACGTACTCAATTCTTTTCACAAGGTCAAAAATAATAATTTAAAAATAAATGAACTAATTAATATTTCCTTCGGCAGTCTCTATCTCTATATCTACGCTTCTAAAGTCCCAAGACTCTCTCTTAACAGTCCGTGACCCTCTCAGACAAATCAGTGCGGATCTTACAAGTGCAAAAGATATTCTTGCACGGATCCATGAAATTGTTTTCGCATAATCTTCTCCCTTCTTTATCGCGATCATCTCAGCTAGGCGACTGTGATACATCAAGCATTCCTTACCTTATTATAATAATAATATTATTATAATAATAATAATAATAATAATAATAATAATAATGATAATAATAATAAAGTTCCAAAGTCCATGGTTTGGACTCGGAGGTTGAGAGAGAAAAATCATTTGCAATTATGGTAGTGTACCATAATAATAATAATAACCCAGGATGACTGCGTCAGTTTAGACGGAAAAACTGCTATCAACGCAGGTATGTATAAATAAGTATATATATGTATGTGTAAATAAGTGTAGGGCTTTTTTTATTTCTAGCCCAAGCTTGTCAACTGACCTTCATTTTATTCCATCCACTAACATGTTATCTTAATTGGCTGCCTGGTATCAAATGTAAATCTATTTTTTTAACCCAAGAAAACAAATAGAGGATGTTGTTGTTGTTGCTTAAAATAATATTTATAATATTTGTTACATAAAACGAATCTTCAATATCACACAAGGAAGTCGACTTTTCCAGAACTGGATTATAATTAGGTACTTTCGAGCAAATTTTTTCAAAGGTGATAACTCGGTGAGATTCGGATTTAGAGCTCTCGAAAACCTCGTTGAGTCGCTTTTTCACTCTGGCAAAAATATATGCAATAATAGGTAATTACAGTCTTAAATGTGAATTAAAGATTAACATCATGCCTCGACGATATATTATTACTTTCGCAAAGAAGACAAGCGGTACTTACTGCTTCCATGATATCCAGAGATCCCAAACTGTTGTAATAAAACTTGCCTTTGAATTTTCCATCTTCTAAGAAACTGATTACAGATGGGTCGTTAACGTCATATAGGCGCAGAAACATTTCTGGTCCATTCACATTGGTAACACTAATTCCTGTTGAGATCGTGGGAGTTGATGGATGGGAAACGCTGATGTAAGCATAGCCGGGTAACACAGTTTTGATGAGTGCCTTGTTCGTATAACTTGGGAAACGTCCATTCACACTGTTTGGAGTAGAATACTTGACAGCTATTAGACGCAGTGTTTCAAGTCCTCTTCTGATGTTGTTTACTGATGATGTTGATAAGGCGAAGTCAGTTCCTCCAAGAAGGTATTGAACGAACGCGGCGGTATGTAACGCTTGTGGTACATAGGCTGATCCATAAAATGATTTGTGGTGATGTCCTAGAAAGTCAGGTTTGATTACTCCTCCAAGTCCTGCATTCACATCCAAAGCGTTGTTCATCCACCGAACTAAGGCTTCCATGTCCCGAATTTTGGCTTTGACTTCATCATCAGTATCACTTGGCATCACCAGCACGATCATTAGCCTAAACAGCATCAGCGAGATCATACGGTCAGCAGTAGTTCCTTTGAATTCGAATGTTGGAGATTGATAAATTTCTCCGAAGTCATTGTACCATTTGGCAGTTTTTATTAAATCCAGTAATCTGCTCTTGTTTGAATTAGTGCTCAAGGAGTCACTGAGAAGGAACAGAGAGTGCATAAATCCAGCACCATCTAAGTTCATTTCGTGGTCCAACGATCCAAGGCCACTTCCATCTGCAAATCCTTGCTGTTTTACAAAATTTAGAAGGTCGTTAATTTTGTTTAGTCGAACGAGGTTGAGAGTGTTTATCGCATTAACCACCTGGATCTGGGTAAAGGTTCCAGAACTGGGAAGATAACTTATAAACAGGTTTTTCATGTTATTATTTTTACCTGCAATAGCTATGTATGCGTCGTTTTTCCGTCTTGCGTTGTTAGAGTTAAGTTCTGGAAGTTGGGCAGCAGCGATAGCGTTAATTTCGTTTGTACGACTTCGTATATAATATTCTAGTGATAAAGGTAGCAAGATTTTTTCCATGATATCTCCAATTTTCTTTGGATAATTGCAGTTTCTGCAAAACAAAGGTGGTCCGACGACTTTTCCACCATTAAACTCTAGGCCATCATATTGTTCATGAGCTTTTTTAACAATCTTTAAAAGCGAATTCCATCGTTCTGTGAAAGTGCCAGTTGGGAAGTAGGGAGACGTTTTCGTTTCGTCGCAGTACCAGTTCTTGAGACGGCTTTCGATTAACTGCAAACTCGTTCGCTTAGAAGGCGCTATCGTCGAGGGTGACGAGGGAACGTCTTGTTGACTCCACTTGTAGGTCTGTTGCCAAAAATCAGTCAAGTCATACCGATCCAGGCCAAAAGGGCTAATAGGAGGAACTATTTTATCACGTGACTCCTTACTTATACTCTTCTGAAACTGTAGTAAATCTATGTAGATGGTATCTGCCGCGCTTAGGACAAAGTTAACTTCATCGATTGTGGTCGGACTCGCTAAACTAGTACTTGACAGTTTGCATTCATCAAATCTGACCCAAATTCCTCTCCATCCTTCAAAGGTAAGATTGGCTTGGAATCTGCCGACAGGGCTGCCAGAATGCTTATATTCCACTGTTAAGGTTTTCCCTGGTGATGAAATTGATTTGTAGATCCAGACTTTAACTCCCCCTCTTATAAGCCAATTATTAGGAATGGCGAACGTTGAAGCAGATTTTAGTTGTAGCTTTGGGCTCGAGGCACCCGTAGCTTCCCATTTTAAAGACTTTGTTCCGTTCTTGACAGTTTCCTTGTCGGTGGATAGTGTTACTGTACCGGAGGATAATGGAATAGGCTGAAAGCACGTTTTTTGATTTACATTCTCAAAATCAAATAACTGAGCATGGCCACAAGGCGGTGGGCCTAAAGGGAAAGAAGCATAATAAAATAATTAATAAGCATACAGTTTTGATTCAGATAATCCAGTATGCAAAACGGCATTAATTGCGTTAGACGGATAGGAGACCGCAATTTTAAAGGGCATTGTCACGCAGAGTTTGCTGTGTTTTGGTCAAAATACACTAAATATACGACAAAGTACCTTTGCTCAAACTCAGGGAAAAACAGACCATAATAAGTTTTTCTGAACAAATTGGCCATATTTTTCAAGTTGCAATCCATTTTCATCCTGGCCATCCGCAGCCAAAGATAACGAATACTTGTTTCTGTGCACTGATAGAGTATTTCTTAACAAAACTGGACCATTATTTGAAGGTTTCCATTGATACAAATACAATTAATGTTGGTTAGTCTGTGCACTAGTAGAGTATTTGTTAACAAAACTGAACCATTATTTTTAGGTTTCCATTGATACAAATACAATTAATGTTGGTTAGTCTGTGTACTAGTAGAGTACTTGTTAACAAAACTGGACCATTATTTGCAGGTTGCCATTGAAACAAATATGTTTTTTTGGCTTTTCAAAGTGATACTAAAAATAGGTGACAGTGTCCCTTTAATCTGGTATCATTTGTCATGTGTTTGGTTTCCTGTGTATAATAGCCAGGAAAATTTGAGAGCCTTCCGTGGTGGTCTTCCATTTGGTTTCCCTACTAATCCCCAGGCCTACTCCTGACCTTGGTTTTAAAATAGTATTCGGCAACCACAGTGAGTTAAAAAGTTTTTCTTGTCAATTTGCGAGAGAGTATTTTCACTTCGGGTAGTTTCAAGTCTGAGTGACTCTTAAAAAGTCTGAAAGGTTTCCCTATAATTTTACCCGCTATGTTATAAACAAGTAATCGCATGTTTCCTCGTTTCTACAGCTTCTGAAAACACGCGTGACATTAATCCTTAATATTTTACTCGGGCCCACCCATGCGATTACATATACATGAATATAGCCGACTCTCTAAACTGCCAATTTTGTCCTTCTGAAATTCATACTATTTGGCATTTGTTTGTAGAATGTATACGCAAGCTATTTTTTTCTGGGTAGAATTTCAAAATTGGTATAGCAACCACAACGGGAAAAATCTCTGCCCCTCGAACTTAGGCTTTGTATACGATATTTTTTATGGCTCTTCTCGCAACTGTTTGGCCCTAAACCATTTAATTATTATAGGAAAATACTATATACGTTAAAGCTCGGGTTGTAAGTAAATTTCAGTTTAACGAATTTGTATCTCTAGTTCGCGACAAGATACTCTTAGAAAAATACATTACAATTAAATCACTGGTAAAAAAGATAGATATTCAAAAAAGTGGAACTTCCTACAAAATATTTAGCTTCATAACAGATAACAATTTGGTAATTAAGTGTCCTAAGTCAAGTTGTGGTTCAATGTTAGAGATATTGAAGATCTATTTTTTTTTTTTGCACTTAATTAAGTTATTGTAAGTTATTAATTATTTCTTTAAATACTGTATGTAATTATGCAGCATCGCAAAAGTGTTTTGTAAGTGTTTCGTCAGTACCTTGAGTAGTAGCTAGTAGTGTTATGTTCTAATTGTAGTTAATGTTATTACTGTAAATGTTTTGAAAATAAATGTGTCAAAAAAAAATATGTGGTGTTTTACGTAGTGCCCCAGTAGCATTAACGGTGCTGTGAAAATTAACTCTTGCTTGTTGGTCACGAGCCATGAATGTTGTTAGAATAACAGGTACGCCCGACTTAAAAAGGCCACGTTTTTCTTCGCGCCGCCATTTTGAACGAGGTTCCGGTGACGAAGTTGCGTTATATCCGACAACCTATTTACTGCAGAATTTCGTAGATTTCGATATCTTAATTAATTATAAATGGATTGTTGGTGCTCATGCTTGATATTGTAATCAGTTGTAAACAGATTGTTTATAACTTTATGCATGCACGATACTGGACAGGTAAAAACCCCAAAAGGAAAGAAATAACCAGTTACGTACCCTGAGCACTTGTTAAAGGAAGGATAAACCAGAGGTACCACAACAGTTGAAGGAACATTAACATGTTTTATATGCCTTTATCTGCAATGAAGTGAGAAGATGCAATAATTTAGAACATTAAGAGTCTTGGGACGCAACGTAATAAAAGGGACGAAATCGTCTTTCGAGTACGTCAACCAAGCGAGCGATTCTCGTGGAACTTTTGAAACATAACTAGAATATCACAGTCAGGTAAATCATATTTTTGATTGTGATGTACAAAATGTTCTATTGAAAGATTCTTTGTAATGCCTCGGTCAGTTTTTTTTTTTTTTTGTAAAAAATTCAGTATGCTGTTTACAAATGCGGTCACATGTGACAGAGTTTAAAAGCGCAGTTCCAACGGGGGAAAAAGTTGACACGTTTTGCTTTTGAAAGTAATTTGTTTTTGACAGTGTTTTGTGTTCTTTTTTGGAAGGTTTGTCCATTAATCGTTTACGATCCTCTGGAAGTTCATGGATAAACAAGACTGATTTGCATTATATAACTTGAAGATGTGTACTGTTTTGAAACGCTTAGTACCTTGTTAACTTTGTTCTTTAAATTAACGTTTTTGGGCAATTCATGATATTCACCTACCATATCGTTTTTACTGCGCCTTTGGTGTTTGTCTCGGTCAGTTTAAAACAGTTGACATTGAAATTGGTCGGGTTTTTCAAGATACCCAAGTGGATTAATAATTAAAAGTAAACTTGTCTATTACTTGCGAGATCCACTGCATGTCAGGCTTGCCCGCTATTTATACCTAATCGTACCCTTTTGGTATGCTTCGGTGGCATATCAGGCGAGTTTGGTCGAGCCATTGTATGTATTTTGGTGAGACGCAAGTTAATGTAAACAACTTTTATACTAACCCAATATTAAAAATATGACGCTAAAATCCGTATGATAGACAATAGCTACATTTACAACTGGCCTTTAGGTTAAAAAAGTCAAATGATCTCATCACTCGAATTGGGCGATTGTTTAATAATATATATAGATAGCCTGAGCCTAACAGCGTCGCTCTTTGAACAGAAAGCCGATGATAAGCTTAACTAAGGTGAAAGGTCGGAAGCACAATAATTAAGATTGACGACCGGCTATTTTTCAATTTTAGCAATTCTTAAAAACAGAATTACGCGACCGTCTGCACAGTACATTTAGACCGTACAAAAGTTCACCAAAACAACATTTTCTGGATCTAGAATAACTAGTACGACTAATTCCCTAATAAAATACCCCTGTTACGTACCAAAAATTGCCCGAGAAACTGATTTGGGGATCAAAATTGCAAAAAATACACAAACAGATTTGCATAAGGCGACGCGAGTGAAGTTAGAACAGTTACTATGAAATCCAAGTCTTGTTTTGTTTACATAAAATCGCTTTTCAACCTATGTGATAAATGAACAAACAAATTAAATTGCACAACACAATCTTCTTTCGAAAATTTTTATTCAAATCTCAATAAGTTTATGTTTAAAAGCAGCAAAACGCGTACCACTTAAGCCGCGGCTACACGTGCGATTTTTTGCTTGCACAGGTGATGCGATTTTTTACAAAATTATCGCGTCGCCAGCGCACGGTAAAAACCGCACGTCTAGCCACTCATGAACATGCGACGCGAGAGCTGAAAAAATTGCAGAAAAAAGTCGCAAGAGTTGAATGCTTCGTGATAAAATCGCGGACATGTCGTTCGTGTAGCCGCCCTGCAGCTTTTTTCTTGCACTTGTGACGCGACAAAAGGGTATCTAGCCAATAAGATTTAAGAACTCAAGCGAGGCTCATGCTTAATTACCAACCCAGCCTCGCGCAGTCTTTGTTCCAACATTTTGTCACCACAATTTGTAACGCGTGTAGCCACCACCGTGCGCTGGCGACGCGACAATTTTGTAAAAAAATCGCATCACCTGTGCAAGGAAAAAATCGCAAGTGTAGCCGCAGCTTTATAGCGCTGTCTTCGATGAAATTCAAGAAAACAATACAACTGAATTTAAGCACGTTTTATAAACAATTCTCCAAACTAAGGATAGCACAAAGAAAAAGTCAATCAGAGATTGATATCAACATAAATTCCCATCGAAAAAGGTAATTTTTTTACCATGGAAATCCTTGAAAATTCTTTAAATCTCCGCTAATCCGTAAAACAAACATCTCCCCTGCATTGATAAAAACGTATGAAGTTTCTCGAAGCAAGATTTTTTCCCTGAAAGCTCTTCTTTTTCCACAAAAGCGGCTTCTGAGTATCCCTTAATTAGTATCGCTGTCTTGAGTAGCAAACCTCGAAAAACTGCAGGAAAATAACGACTTTAATTCTCCGCAAAACACAACAATCCAACTAAAGTGTTTACCGAGCTCACGGCTGTGTGGCCGCGCGAAAAACAAAGCCTCGGTACGCCTCGGTTCGCCTTCAAAATTGCTAAGATCCCGGATGTTGTTCCAACACGGGCGGGCACACACGCGCCCGCGAAACATTCCGCTAGCCATGACCATGAAAAATGACGGGCATAGGTTCTATGAGTATGGGGCTCCGGCGGGCCTTCGGCCCGCGAGCTTCGCTATAAGGAGGAAGCTGATTCCATAAATGTGACAACTTATAAGTAAAAGACCACTTAATGGTCAATGTCGAAGAATATGAAAGAAAAACTTTGAACTATTACACCTTGTAGGCCAATTATTAAACAGAACACACACAAAAAAACAAAATCTTTCGCTTAGCTGGACGACCTGTTTTACCGACATCAACGTGGCTTATGTAAACATGGTACAAGCTTAGTTCTCAGATATCGCGTTATACAAGTTTTATGTATCCAAAATGTAGCTACAAGAGCAATGAGAAACTCCCTTAAGCTGTTAAAAATTCGCAGCCGATAGTGTCCAATTTTCTTTCTTGGTATGTTCCTCGATTTATATTTTACCCTTATACACGTATAACGTAGTAGCAAATGAGTGATTGACTTCAGTTTTACTATGGAATAGTTTTCGTTAATATATAATTTTATGTCCTTTATAAAAAAAGATTATTCCGAACATAAGAGTGTGGCTAAATGTGAAATTTTGTTAACCGACACAAAGAACGTAAAAGCTTAGTGAAATACCTAAGCTTTTTAGAATCATAACCGTAGTTGTGCATGTTGAAGAAAACTGACACGAATAGTTAAAATAATATCTGATTACCCAATTTGATTAAATTTAAACTAGCGATAAGCAATTGGCAGAACAATTAAAAACATCCACCATAACCTATTAACTTACGAAAACCATTAACTTGTGACTGAGCTCAGGTGTGGTCAGTGAGATGTTGGTGAGAAGTAGTGAAGTTTTGATATCTTGATCTTAGCAAAGCCGCTTCTAACTTAATCTTAGCTCATAATTTATGATCAAATAGAATTTTTAAGATTCCATATAAGGACATAATTTCTTACAGGTTTATTTCACCATGGATGCACATCATGTGGCTCTCTGTTGTTATTTTGTTCGTTTCTCGTTTCTGGTAATCTACATGTAGATTATGAGAAGTGGAGAGGTTTAAATATCTTGATGTTAGCAAAGACATTTCTACCTTAATTTACCTTGTAATTAACGATCAAATATAATTTTTCAGATACCATATAAAGACAATTTCATTTACAGGTACACTTCACCATGGATACACATCATGTGGCGATGAAGTATCCTTTGAATTATTTTGCTCGGTTATGTAAAATAATGACCTAAACGTGGTTATGAGGTACTCTTGGATCCGAAGGGCGATTTACATTGTATAATTATAAAAAATAACGGTCAAAAGATGAAAGGAATGCGGAGTAGGAGGGAAAACGATAAATGTATAGTTTTCGTTGTTCTTAGTTTAATTTACATATTAATCTATCAGTAAATGAATCCAATCAGAGTAAACTTTGACAAATAATCACAAATGTTCTTACAGGATAGAATTTCGACGGACACGTAACAAGATCGATTACACTTAGTCAATGTTCATAGTTCCTGTTAAAGGCCCAGTATCACTCAAAATGCATTGCGCGCCCAATGCCTCGACGATTGAATTTAACGCAGTCGAAAATTCCCGAAAGAGCCAATCACGAGCGAGCTCGTCATTTGAAAACAAAAACAAACGATCGCAAAGTCAAATGGGTGATACTGGGCCTTTAAACAGGTTCATCAATTAATATTTTCACGGTGAAAGAAGCCTGAATTTCCTCTTTTCTTGTGCCTATAAGCTTTTTGTGGACTTCTTTCACCAATAACAATAGGACAAGAAAACGAAATCTATGAGCTATTAACTATGTAGATAGGTTATGAGGATAGATACGCTAAGGCCAACTACGGCTGTTTTATCGTCAAATGAATAAAGAAACAGTCTTGTGGGATTTTAATCAAGCTTTGTTAATCATTTAGCCTTTAATTTTCTTTCAGCGTGATTAAGCCGTGCTCTTGAAAATTGAACTTTGTATTTCAAATTGTTTTATTCTACTTTATTTAAGCTCTTGCCGAAATGTTTTGTCATTGTCTATATCTATTAGGTCTCCGGAAGCTAATTGGAAGGTTTTCTTAAGGTCTGTGTTGGATCCTTTATTAGTAAAATACAATGTTATTCACTTCCCCACGGCCTGTCAGAATGGCTGACAGGATTTCAACGGACACGTATCAAGGTCGATGACATTTAGTAGGTGATGTTCATATTCCTATTAAAAAAGCCATCATCGATTAATATTTTCACGGTAAAAGTTGTGTAAATTTCCTCTTTTCCTGTGCCTTATTTAATGCATTTCGTGGACTTCCCGCCACTTCGCCACTCGATTCTTTCATCTTCTCAAGGATTTCTTGAGCTAAGAAAAATAGGACAAAAACGAGAAATCACGCCATCTAACTATAAGAATGGACCGTACCCTTAGGCCGACAACGGCTGTTTTATCGTCGTTTAGTTTCTTAAACAACTATGCTGCCGGTCGGTGGCGGGAAGATTGAAACATGAAAAGTAAACATTGAAAGAATAAAAAAGATAAAAAGATAAAAAAAGACGACGCCTCGAATGCGCACACGCCCTTTTTTCAAGCGAATCAAAGAATTGTGGTCTGTTTGGTGCGTTCATATATATTCACTATCATCGGGTACATCACGAACTCGCAATTGACCATCTATTCATGTGGCTTGATAGCTCAGTGGATAGAGCATTGCACCGGTATCGCAAGGTCATGGGTTCAAATCCCGTTCAAGCCTGAATTTTTTTTTTCAGGTTGCTTTTTCAACTGCTTAAGTTGAGAGCACACTGCGAGGATCACAAATTTAGTCCAGTAGCAGAAACCGCAAAATCGGAGTTTCGTTCAACCCACGGGCTAGAAAAGGTTGGACAGCGGATTTTATTAGAACAATGCTTCCTGAATAAGGCTCGGCACGTCGTAAAGTCTAAAAGTGGTATACGATCCGAGATAAATGGATGTTTTTCTACGTCACCAGCTCTCTATCATGAAAACGAGGCCACGAAGTACATGACATTTGTTTTCACCATTGGTGAGCCAAAATCAACAGATATGAGCTAAATACCGTATGTCTGGTAAACATGTGTCACAAAAGTATAATTTGATGATTAAGACGATGTCACGTGACCGATCACGTGACAGGAAAACCCTAAGAAACCGCTGAAAATGTGAGAAATTCTTGTCTTCTTTCATTACTAAGCAAAAAATTCAATTCCGAACCTTTCTTTTCGCATTTTTTTTTAACATTTTACTATCTACACCGTTCTCCCTTCTGTTTTGGAGAGATTTTGCTCATTATTTAATGACTGATTAATTTCTGGTCGATTTGATGGCAAATCGAAAACGAGGCTGACGTAAAAATTGTTATATATTTTCATGGGCTTCTGATATTTTACCCTCTTGTCAGATACCGCACAAAAATCACACAAATAAATAAATGAATGAATGTATCATTTTCAAATAAAGTATGAAAAATAATGAATAAAAGATCTTAAAACAAATAAATAAAGGGAGGAATCAATATATGATGCAAATAAAAATGTTAAGTAAAAAGATCATTTGATTTATAAGAATTACAATGATTACTTAGTGGGGCAAAATGTCCATGCAAAGATATGATATCATTCATATATATTTACGGAGCGTGAAAACTGGTTTCCACTTGGAAAGTGCGGCCTCGTTTCCGCGATGATCCAAATCGAGGCTTTAAAATCCAACATGGCGGCGTCCGTGGAAGGATATCTGCTTCGTTCGTCTCTGTTTTGTCTGTAAGTACATTCTTTATATGTTGATCGTTAAATCATTGCATTGTTTTCTGCTGAGATCAAACAAACTAAAGAAAATGTTTGTTGATTATTTAACTCTATATAAGTTCGCAATCACCATTTTTATTTAATCAGATTTATATTTTCAAAGAAACTACTTGAGAATGCCAGATTTGACTTGATCAGTGCAAAACCAGTCACGGCATGTATTGCTTGTTTTGTCTTTCATTAATTAGCATGTATGGAACTTAAAAATAAAAAATCAAAACTGAGATGCAATGAATTAATCAGTAGTATCTCTTTGATAGCCACCATGTCTAGTCAAGAGAAAACTACAGATGGCTTTGCTCTTCCCCTTCCCCCTGATCCCAAGAAGATAAAACTGACGACCCCTGGGAAATGTATCATTTGTCAGACAGACAAGCCTAACGACAAGCTTAGAAAGGGAAAAGATGTATCGGTTCATACTCTTCTGAAATCAGCAAATCTTCGTCAAGATAAAGTTTTCGAACGGATTTCTAAAGAAGATCTAAGCAATATTGAAGTCTACTGGCACGCCAACTGCTATTCTACATACACAAGCTCTCATAATATTCAGTATGCATCAACGAGTTGTGCTGATAGTGATCCAGAAGCTGAGGAAAGTGAAAATATAAATGCCAGTGGTAGATTTTCGCGTTCGTTAAAAAATACAACCGATTGGTCCAAGTGTTTGGTCTATGTGGCAGCATAAAGAAAGCTGCTGAGCATCAAGGGGATGAAGACATGCTTCATATACTACGCAGCGTAAATGATGACCTCGTAGCAGCGGATGCAAAATACCACAAAAATTGCTTTTCTTTGTATGTTGCCAAGAAGGGAAAATCTCTAGGAACTGACAAAGAATCGTTGTACGAGGTCGCATTTCAAGAATTGGCAGAAGATTTAGCCACCGGCATAAAAAAGGGAAAGGCATACGATATGGCCTCGCTGTTAACAGGCTTTTTTGAAACTCTAAACAAAAGAGGAATAGGTTCAGAGAGCTACACTAAACAGCATCTCAAAAATCGTCTACAGAAGCACTTTGGAGATGACATAGTATTCTCCCAGCCATCAAATCGAAGCAAACCTGAGATTGTTTACTCAAGTACTATAAAAGTACAAGATGTTCTGAATGCGTGGGCGGACAACACACCAGCTCTTGAAAAAAAGGCAAAGGTTCAGAGACAGTAACAGCTGACGATATTTTTCGAGTTGCAAGCCATATAAAAAAGGAGATTAAAGAATGTAAAGGTATTTCCACGAGACCGTTGGATGTAAGGGACATTAGTGCAGAACAAATCAAGAAATTAATACCCGGTTGTCTTTACTGGCTGATCAGACTGCTGATAACCTCAGACGAAAGGGACTATCAATTATTGGATGGATCAAGCACTTGCAACAACTTGGCTGCTGAACGGCAAGTCATTAGTATTGCACAGGACATTATTCACTGCTCAAGCAATAGTCGCACAAAGCTTCCAAAGCACATAGGTCTGGCCTTATGTGTGCACCATCTCACCTCGTCGCGTCTTCTTGTAACACTTCTCAACAAAATGGGACACTGTTCCAGTTATGACGAAATGCGTGCGACAGATACTAGCATCGCAGCGGAAGTGCTCGCTAAAGCGCAAGAGTATGGTACCGTTGTACCGACAAACATAGCACCTGGTCCGTTTCTTCAAATAGCGGCAGACAACACAGATATAAATGAAGAAACTCCAGATGGCAAAAACACGACCCATGCGACATCCATGGTTGTATTCCAGAGACGACCGTTTGGACCAGAACCACCCCCAATCCAACTGGCAAATCACAGTGACAGGAGACGATCTCTACAAGGCGGGGGGAGGATCTACGAGCTGCAAGAGTGCTCTGCACTTGGAAGACGACCTCAAGTCACTTTTGGCAATGGGCAGGTTCAACAAGAATGGTTCAAAGAAGAAAATGAGTTATTTGAGTCGGCAAGTCGCGCTGATGAAGTATGGAAAGTCATGAGACTGCATCCCACGAGTCTAACAGAATCACAGCCTTCTGAAGTAATCGGGAGTCAGTCCATTCCTGGATGGAGTGCATTCAATTCAATATTTTACCCAGATTTACCACAGATTAGCTTGGTTGGCTACTGTCCCCTAATAGATGGCTCTTTAACGGAGTTCAGTATAGTATACACTGTTCTCAAGCACGCTCAGGCCATCAGTCATACGATGGGTCAAGAAGATACTGTAATAACATTCGATCTAGCTATTTATGTAAAGGCCAAGCAAATACAGTGGAAGTTTCCAGACGAATTTTCCGATGTTCTTATCAGAATGGGAACATTCCACATCGCTTTGAACTTCTTGGCTATTATTGGCAAAAAGTACCTGAACTCGGGACTTGAAGATCTGCTAATTGAATCAAGGGTATATGCCGCTGGGTCGACAACGGCATTAATGAAAGGCATCGTACAACAGAGGAGTGCGAGCCCATAAGCTTTGCATGGAAGCCTTCTTTCGATTGATGTGGCCAGAATTTGTGAAGTGGTGTAACAACTTCAGTTCCTGTGAGCAAAGTCTCCACATTAGCGAAGAGGAGCTGCGAGCAAGAATCGCCAGTGGTGTTGCTGCTGTAGAGAAACAAGAGAACATACCTCAAATAACCCCAAGCTAGAAGAAGATATAAGTGGTTTGCTTTGTGCATACAATTCATTTAAATCAGAGGCTAGAGGCAAGTCTAGGATGTTTGCGTTTTGGGAAGAGTACTGCTCCATGGTGAACATCGTGCTACAGTTGATTAAAGCAGAGAGAACCAGTAACTGGAACCTCCATCTTTCAGCAGTTGCAACGATGACACCACACTTCTTTGCCACGGACAGACCAAATTATTCAAGATGGCTCCCCGTGTACCTTTTAGACATGCACCGCTTGGAATCCACACATCCACGTGTACATCAAGAATTCCTTTCAGGAGAACATTCCATCAGTCGCACTGGTCAGCCTTTTTCCCAAGTGTCAACAGACATGGCGCTGGAGCAATCAATAAATGCTGACAGCAAAACAAAAGGAGGAATCATCGGAATCTCGCAAACACCATCGGCAGTAGACAGATGGTTTCTCACTATACACGAACGTGCTTCAGTCACCACTGCAATGAAGGAAGCCTACGGAATGAAAGACAACGACAACACCATGCATAAAGAAGCAACAAAAGTGAGGGTAAAGCGAGATGAAGATGATGTTAATAAGCTACTAGCGTGTTTCACATCTGGTCTGATGATCGACCCATTTTCTCTTGAATCAGATGCTGTGGTCAACTTTGCTACAGGAGTTGTTTTACCAGATGATGTTGCCGAAACACTGGTGAACAGCACCAAGAAAGGCCGAAACCAAATGAATAACTTTATAGAGAAAAGAATCAATTCCAACGCAGCTTCTTTCTGGGATTCCATCCCAAATAATAAGGTTAAAACTTTCAGTTCTCTGTCAATGAAAGTTTCTGTGAAAGCAACGGACGAGAAGCTGATTACAGTTAACGCTGATAGGGACCTCTTCGGGGGGCTTCTTGTCGCTGCAAATGCTCGACAGATAAACCTAAACGAGGTTTTGAGCTACGAACTTTCACCAGTTCCGTGTTCATTGGCGCACCAAGATGGGAGCCTTAAGAAAACAACCAAAAGCGCTTTTTGCTCCATCCTCGAAAAGAATGTCACTGTCCTCCCAAGGCTTCCAGTATCAACAAGTGACACTGTTTATATCATTGACGGGATGGCACTAGTGCAGAAGATGAAGTCCGGCGGTGCGAGAACGTTTGGTGAGCTATCGCTGAAGTACTACAGTACGATAACACTGCCCCTTTCACACCCCAATTGCTATGAAGTTCATGTTGTATTCGACCAGTACTGGGAAACCTCTATCAAGAACAATGAGCGCTCAAGACGGGGGGCATCCACTGCCCTTGAAGTAAAGATTAGTAGCAGTGCCACTCCAATTCCAAAACAGTGGGATAAGTATATAAGCAATTGCAAGAACAAGACAAATCTGTGTGAATTCGCATCTACTTCGCTCGGCCAGACAGGACAAGAGAAGCTGCCAGAAAATAAGAAGATTGTCATCGGCGGGGGTTTTAAAGATGGAGAAAGAGCGGTGAGCATCAGCAGAGGTACATGTACAAACATTTATGGTCTTCAGTCAAACCACGAAGAAGCCGATACTCGACTGTTACTGCACGCAAAGTACGCAGCAGAGAATGCAACAAGAATAGTCATCCAGTCACCAGACACTGATGTTCTTGTCATATGTACGTCACACTTCAACAGCCTCTCATGTGAAGAGTTGTGGTTTCAAACAGGTGTGAAGGACCGGTTACGATTTATTCCGGTGCATAAAGTGGCTCCAGCACTTGGAGAGCGAATGTGCAACGCACTTCTAGCGTTTCATGCCCTCACAGGGTGTGACTCGAACAGTTCCTTGGCTGGGATCGGAAAAAAGACAAGTTGGAATGTGCTTCAACGCAGTGCTGCCCATCAGGATGCACTGCGGCTTGTGGGTCAGCAGCAAGAGTTAGATGAGAGAACAGCAGCAAAAGTGGAAGCCTATGTTTGCGATCTTTATCCTACATCGAAGAGCAAGGAACGCGCAACTGATGAGCTAAGGTAAAATTAAAATAGCAATTTGTTTCAAAGTACTTTAGCAATGAGAAAAACTGATAAAGAATAAAATAATTGATCTTAACAAACTACGAGATTGAAGAGTTAAAACTAATGACAATAAGTACGAAAATTTGTATAAAATATTGTGAAATAGTATAAATACAATTATACGTGTACATACAATCTAAAAAATCAGACTTATGTATTTCTTTGTTATAGGTATATATTGTTTTGCCAGAAGAAACAAAGAAACGAGGTGCTTCCTCCACTTCGGACGCCTTAAGCCAACACATCAAGCGAGCTAATTATCAGGCTTACGTATGGAGAAATGCACTCGAACCGATGCAACAACTACCTCCACCAGAAAGGCATGGCTGGTACAAAGAAGATGGAATGTTAAAACCAGTACTGATGACCAGAGAACCAGCACCAAAAAGCCTTTTAGAGCTGACAACCTGCCAGTGCAAAAGATCTATGTGTCGCGCGAATTGTTCTTGTTCCAGTACTGGCCTTCCATGTACAGAGTCCTGTTTCTGCATGGGAGATGAAGAAGCCTGCAAAAATCCTCATCGCATACCGTTGCATTATAATAGTGACTCTGAAGATAGTGACAACGACTAGACAGTCCTGAAGGAAACAATAGAAAACTGTTGAAGACTTTTATAGAATAGTGCTTTAAACAGTGTAGTGTGCAAAATTTGAGATGCATTGGTGTATTTTAAATTGGTTAAAAGTGATCAACAGAATGCTATAATATCAATATTTTACACTTCATGATGTTCGTAATATCTCTTCTGAAATTTTAGTCTAACAAAAAGTGCATTTTGGACAGTAACATTTTTCACTTCATGTAGAACTGATGAGAACTACAATCTTAACAAAAACTCATCCCCTTTTCTGAAATACGTTAGTTAATCGAGGATTCATTGCATTGACTGTTTGAAAGCTGTAAAAAATATCAATTTTTTTTACTTCAAGCAGAGAATAAACAACTTAAAGCATTCAGCCTCGTTTTCGTTTTGCCATCAAATCGACCAGAAATTAATCAATCTTTAAATAATGAGCAAAATATCTCCAAAACAGAAGGGAGAACGGTGTAGATAGTAAAATGTAAAAAAAAAAATGCGAAAAGAAAGGTTCGGAATTGAATTTTTTGCTTAGTAATGAAAAAAGACAAGAATTTCTCACATTTTCAGCGGTTTCTTAGGATTTTCCTGTCACGTGATCGGTCACGTGACATCGTCTTAATCATCAAATTATACTTTTGTGACACATGTTTACCAGACATACGGTATTTAGCTCATATCTGTTGATTTTGGCTCACCAATGGTGAAAACAAATGTCATGTACTTCGTGGCCTCGTTTTCATGATAGAGAGCTGGTGACGTAGAAAAACATCCATTTATCTCGGATCGTATACCACTTTTAGACTTTACGACGTGCCGAGCCTTATTCAGGAAGCATTGTTCTAATAAAATCCGCTGTCCAACCTTTTCTAGCTCGTGGGTTGAACGAAACTCCGATTTTGCGGTCTCTGCTACTGGACTAATTTAACTCGTGGTGTGTTTTATTCGTCAGTCGATCGCTCTAAAGATAAGTAGTTTAAAAATTTGGTTCGTAGAGGTGGGGTGTAATTTACTCAAGGTTTACATTAATATTCTTAACTGCTTCAGTAATGTCACAGAAGCTTGGATTGTGCTCCGGCTTGAAGTGCAATTAAGCTCGTTGACAAATATTTCTAGGCTTGGGACTTCCTTGCTTGGAAAAAAGATTACAGCATATTATCCTTTTACTGACTAACATGTGGCTATCTACATCTATATATATTGTATTTCTAGAACGTTATTCGTTGCACAAATAGGTCATTTAGCCTGCATAAGGCAGCGTTTTTTATTCAAAGGGAAGAACATAAATTTAATAACTCAAACTTTCATTTCCTACAAAATTCTAGGCAATGCGTATGCTAAGAAATAGCAGGCGATAATCGCGTTATATGTGGAACGTACCAAACTTTCATGAAACCATAACTTCCTTTTGTACAGAGATAAGACTTTTAGAATTAAAGGACTAAGGATTAAGGAACAATAAAAAAAGATTTGTAATCTGAAGCATAAAATCGTTGACGATTCATCCGTCGTTCGTTCAATTGGAACTTGGACCTGTTTTAGCACAATAAAGGTGACTGGTGTAAAAGTGCTACTCATTTGTTAGTTATCGGCGTGATACCTTTTTCATTTATAATATATATTACACCATGAGAACAATAAAACGAAAAAAGTTAACCAACTTTTCGTTCTAAAACAAAAAATTTTGATTTTTTTTTTCAGAAAAATGCATAACGCTCACAACGCGTGCTTTTCGGTTTTATTATTTTCAGCTATCGCGTGATACAATTTTCATATATATAATATTTGGATAAAAAACAATGGGAGGGATGGGAAATGATGACTCTAAAATTCCCGCAAAGCAATAAAGAATTATAGTAAAAGATAACAGTTAAGAATGTTGACGTTTTTTTCTGTGGGAAATTGTAAAAAAGCCCACAGCCGATAATATTTATTTAGTTTTTCTTCCATAATTCCGTTCTTCCTCGATTTAAATTTTGACCAAACACGTGTAACTTATTAGATGATATCAAATATCGGTAAATTAACAGACAATAATTAAAGGGCCAGTAATTTTGACAACCGATACAAACCGTTAATTGTTAGCGAAAAGAACCGATTAAATACCCATAAAATAACTTAAAAGTCTAATAAATAGGCTTTTTAACAAGCATAACCGTGTTACGCTTGTTGACGAAAACCTGAGACGAATGGAGAAAATAATACCTCACTACCCGACAAACATAAAGTCAGGATTTGGTTTGACGTAATTGAAATTGGCGTTGAGCTCTTGACAAGTCGTTGCAAAATCCAGAACCAATTAACTTACCAAAACCATTTACTTGTGGTTGAAGCTTAGGTGTAATCGGTAAACGGCAGCGTTGGTGCGAAGTACCTTATCATTTATGATCAAACAGAATTTTGAGATTTCATTAAGGCCCTTATATGGAATCTCAAAAATTCTTTTTCTTTTACAGGTGCACTTCACCATGGATGCACGTCATGTGGTGATGCACATCAGGTGGCGATGAAGTGAGTAATTTTCATTTTCATTTTACTCGTGATGATGATGATTGCAAAGTTTTCATTGTTCTATGGAATCATGTTTCCCAGAAAAATATTAATGGGTCTGTTGCCGATTAATTTGTCAGTAAAGAAATCTGAAGTAAAACGAGAGTATTTTTGACAAACGTTCTTGCAGGATAGGATTTCATATGAAGCGTAACAAGATCGATGAACCACTTAGTCGGTTGTGTTCATTCAACGATATCATCGACATTCACGGTTAAAAACAGCCTGAATCGGGGAGACCAGCTAGTTGCGCAGTGAAGCTAAAGCGTTGCTTTATGCGAGGCTAGTTTCCTTAGGACAATTTTCAATTTTTGATATATTTTGTAGTGAATGCGGAAGTGTCAATCAAAGGGGCGCCAATCAGGAATAAAATAAAATCGAAAAATTAAATTAAGTAAAAATTAAATTAAATAATTAAATTAAATGATTTACTTATCCCCGAAATTTAACGATCTAATTCTGATATCGTTTCGCATTTTTGTGGTACGTGCAGCGATTTATAATAACTCAACCCCTAGGAACAATAGCGCTGCGCACAAATACTAAAAATAGATAGACCCCCTACGTGACTCAGACAAAGTTTGCTGTCAGCTCAAAGGCTTTGTACTCTCTCCTCCGCAGAGGCTCCTATCAGTAAAGAACAGTAAAAGAGAAAATGGGAGCGCGGGGAACGATGGGAAGAGCGAAAGAGCCAAACCCTTCTTTCTTCTCCCTTCCCAGAGTTCCCCGCGCGCTTTACTTTTTACCTCTACTCAGCCTCCGCGCGTTTCCTTGCCAAGCGTGGAGTGTGACTGGGAGGCCTCTGCGGAGGTGAGAGGGCTTTGTATGAGCGGGATGTGTTTTGTATACGAAAAATCGGTAAAATTAGCGGTAAATGTGATTTGAACGTCTTTGGGCCTTCAAATCTAATAAATAAAAGGCAATGTTGCATTCGGGAGTGAAAAACTGATTCAAGAAATGTAGATTTTGGCTTAAAATTCAATAAATTATGCGACGAGGCTGCACGATGGATTTCCAATCTCTTAGCTCTCATGCGATCAGAAAACATTTCACGTCTTCGTCCAAAATTAAGCCAGAAGTAAATTGTTGTATTCTCCTTGTATGACTAAGATGTTTGCATCACTAGCTTGGATAAAGATGCGTAAGTAGGTTCCAAATGATCCAGAATATGTATTTGATACAAATACCGTTTACGACCCGCGAATACGACGGGAGCAAAGCAGAACGGCGAAAGGTCCAGAGAATGACAAATCCTGTCTCCAAAATTCTACTTCTCTTTTGCTCTATAAAACCTTTTTATCCAATGTAACTGTATATTTTGTGATATAGCATGGTAAGAAGCTAAGCAGAATTTTGTTATTACGGAGGGACAGTGCCCCTTAAATATTGCATTGTCCCAAAACTGCGCAGAATCCTCGGATCCTAGGAAAAAAGATGGCGACTGGTACATTTACCCATAATTCTTAGCGCACAAAAACCTTAACAACGTTCATAAAAATGTAACGAAAAGTTATAAAATCTTCAAACCTAGTCTACACATTGTCCTTAGTACTGGGACAAATATTGCAAAAATTTGGCTTTCTTTGTGCCTTATGTGCTGTGTTAGGTCCGCAAGGTATTGAAGTAAAATGAACAGCCGCCATCTTTTTTGCTACGGTGGATTTCTTGCGACATCAGAGTGCGCTCAATCACGTTCACCGCACAATTCAAGTGGGTTTCCTTTTAGGTTAAGCTCGCGAAATAAACATATGTTTTTTTTTTCTTAATCAGTTTTATTGCATAATTTTTATGCACACGTCCAAATCGTCCTTTTTGAGTTGAAAGAGTTTTTTAAAAAAAAATTATCAGAAAAAAAAGTTATCCCTAAAAATGGGTGCGGCATACCCATAACTCATGGGCATAAAACTATGACCTTGTCATCACGCGCGCAAGGAATGTTTTGAGTCATGAGGCTGTATGCCTTTGCCAAAAAACGTACAGTGTATATTAAATAGTTCCTTATGGTCAATGAATTGTGTTTTTTAAGTATTCCATTATAACAATGCATATGATTGCAAACTTCGTCCTTTCATAAGTTTGCTAACAATGCATATAGAGCTAATGCGAAATGTACCTTGAACTGATCAAATACGCACGTGCATAATAATGTGGGCGGCACGGTGGTCTAGTGGTTAGCGCGTCGGACTTTCAACCTGAAGGTCGGTGGTTCGAGCCTGGTCTCCGCCGTCGTGTTGTTTCCTTAGACAAGAAACTTTACTCCACACTGTCTCTCTCCACCCAGGTGTATAAATGGGTACCGGCGACAAAATGCTGGGGGTAACCCTGCGATGGACTAGCATCCCATCCAGGGGGGAGTAGCAATATTCCTAGTTGCTTCATGCTACGGAAACCGGGTTAAGCTCCGGCCGTGTGGGCCATCGTGGCCCGAGTGCGACTTTATCTTTACCATATAATTTTCAAAACACCAGCGTTCTAGATTACAAAGGTGAAGAAAGGTTTACGAAAGAAATTACAAACGTGACTACGTAGAGTAGTACAACAAGAATAAAAAGGGTAACTTTAATCCATCACATTTCTTTCACGAGCATGGTGACCTATGCTTTTTATGGCACTTTTCGAAGCAATGCTTAGTATGGAACCATTAAGGAAAGTTTCTTAAGTTAAACAGCTTTTATTTGGTTGGCCATATTAAGGATTTCATTCCGTGACTCAAGTTTCGACTCAGGTAATGAAACTGTTAAACCTTCCACTTCCATGCCAGGGAAGGGTTTTAACTTTATCCGTGGAAAAACAAGTGGGAAAGTGTAAACCATCTACTGCTCATCATGACATTTGCCCAGGTGATAGTTTAGTAAAGAAGCCACACCATTCAGAACGATGCCATCGGGGCTGAAATATCCGATCTGATTTGAATGATTTAAGTATGAAACAACATCTCAACCCACCCCACAACTCTTCTCCACCCCCTACCCCCAACACTTCACCGTGCCCCGCCCCGTCCCGCGTGCCTGCAGATTCCTACCTATGCTCCTGTTAGGGAATTTAGAAATCGACAAGTTAGAAAATCACACTACTCTACCGTGATTACAACAGATGTGTAAGACGCATGTATAACACGTTGAAAGCGTATAGACGGTGGCCGACTTTCTTTACTTCTAATTCAGTCCCTAATAAATTACCACCAGAAACACAACCGAATATCGTATTTTTAAATGCAGTCTTTATTAGCGTTTTCGGTGAGAATCGAAATACAAGGTTTCGTACTCAGAGTTGATACATTAAAAACCGCACAATTATAAAATGGCAATAGTCAGTCATAATATTTAAACTACATACTTGCTTGCTCAAAACAATGTAAACACTCTCCTTTCTATCACTCAAGACTTTCGTGTTTAGCTTGCTGGCGAAGAATATTTTGTCGCGCTACATAGAAAACGACAATCACCTACAATGTTCTATAACTAAAATGTTATAAAAATTTCGCAGCAGCAACAAACACGAGCATACGACATATTTCAATTTTAAACATATTTCGGTTGTTACCTCATCCATCATCAGTTACAGTTGTGGTACAGTTCAAACATCTTATTTAAAGGGGTATTGCCATAGGGATTTACTATTTTTGATCAAAATGAACTGCATGATTCCTTGAAGAGAGAACGAGCCATGAGCATCAGAGTTAGGTCACAAAGGAAGAACGTGAAAAATATGGTCAATTAACAAGTTGTAATCCATTTTCCATCCACGCGCAGCCAAGGACACTTAAGTATGAATAATTACAAATGATTATTAAGTGAAAAAGAA
>JAJGOT010000226.1:67500-92500 GCA_022457155.1 Cladopsammia gracilis | reverse complement strand
CTGACAAATAGTAGACGAAGAAGGCGCCGCAGTTGCGAACCCGAATGTAACGAGACCATTGACAGCAGCCCGAGGACCAATGGAAACACACTTTGCGAGAGACAGACCCTTGTGCCACAGTAGGATGCCCACCAGTCAACCAACCAGGCGCATGCGTTCCACAATACTGTTTAGCCACGCAACTATCAGGCATCTTAGTACCAGCAAGCCCTGCGAACCTATACCAGCCAGTAGCAAGAGATCTGTCACATTTGACACTTCCTTTGTAGCCTTGCGCACGGTCAAACTGAGTGAGAAATCTGTAGCTTCTACATTCTGTGAACACAATTGAAAAATTAAGGAAATTGTTTTCCTATAATGTTAGTTTTACTCTTTAAGACGTGAGAAAGATTTTTCTTCATGTTTCCAAAAATATTCTCTTTGATCTCTTTTAACCGAAAAAAAAAACAACTCAAAGTTGTAAAACTAAAAGACAACTGGTATTAATATCGTCTCAAATTTCATAAATTAAGAAAAATAAATGAATAATAACGATTATTAATAGCAAAGATAATAAGGCTATTTACATGTAACCATTATTCAATTCGGCTTGGTTTATTCTTTTATGACTTCCATTCTTTAGAGATAAAGAACTAAAACAGGGCCAAAAACACACATAACTTCACATTTTATATGATGTTCATCGCTCACCTGTTGGTGTCACTGAAAGAAACAAGAAAAAAGACATGTTATTATATGCCTGAAAATACATTGCACGACATATTTTATAAGGAATTGGTGTATTGCGTTCAGAGAATGAAGTAATGATATTTTTGCTTTTGCCGGATACAATCCAGAAAGAAAGCGTTAGCTGTGGCCTTGAATAATTCCAAGCAATTTAAAACATATTATTACAAATGAGTTTGAAAAAAAAAACTCGATAAATCTGAGCACCTTTTCCGCGGTTGCCACAGTAACGTAAGTTGCAGGTGGGTGTTCTTGACAAGTAGTACACGAAGAAGGCGCCGCAGTTGCGAACCCGAATGTAACGAGACCATTGACAGCAGCCCGAGGACCAATGGAAACACACTCTGCGAGAGACAGACCCTTGTGCCACAGTAGGATGCCCACCAGTCAACCAACCAGGCGCATGCGTTCCACAATACTGTTTAGCCACGCATCTATCAGGCATCTGAGTACCAGCAAGCCCTGCGAACCTATACCAGCCGGTAGCAAGAGATCTGTCACATTTAACACTGCCTTTGTAGCCTTGTGCACGGTCATACTCAGTGAGAAATCTGTAGCTTCTGCATTCTGTGAACACAATTAAAAAAATTAAGAAAACTGTTTTTGTAAATATTGTTAGTCTTATTGATCTTTTAGACGTTAGAAGGATTTTTTCCCTATTTACAAATATAGTGGAACAAATCACTTCATTATTTTTGGGAGACTTACAAGTAATAAGAAAGTGAAGATTATATAAAGAAAATTATCTTTTACCTGGGCTTGGTGCTGCTTCTGTAGAAAAGGAGAAGAAAGGATAAAAGATATTATACTAAGCTTTATTAAAGCAATCTTTGGCGGTTCGTGATTTTACATTGATATTACATTACATTACATTACATTACATTACATTACATTACATTACATTACATTACATTACATTACATTACGTAACATTCCATTCCATTCATCAATTCTATTCCATTCCATTCCATTATTTAATATTAGATTCTATGTATTATACGAAAAAGAAGTGACTTAGAAAAACATTTAACTATAAAAAATTGCGACAAAACATTTCTTAAAAACATTGTAAAATTTTAAAAAGCTAAAAAGCTGACGACGTTTCGACGTTACCGTAACATCATTATCAAGTCAAAAATGTATAAGAAACTAGGTTCTATAAATACTAAGACGAACAATAAATGATGAAAATAATTGCGAAAATCACAAGTTAAACAAAAAGTTTCGCACGTATGGAGTCTGTTTGGACGTTCAAATTAGGTTTGATTTTCTTGATGTAAAGCATTTCAAACACTAAACAATCAAATTTGCCTTGACACCTTCTCAGAATCTTAAAATGGCTCTCATTCAAAAGATCGCTCCCACCGTGCGCTTCATGTAAATGTTTGCCAATTGCCGAATTTTTGTGCTCAGCAACACGTTGAAAAAGGTGCCGGGCTGTGTAGCCGAGATAATCTGCATCGCACAGATCACATACAAAACGATAAACAACGCATTGCTGATTGACAATTGACGGCTTGGCTTCTTTAGGTTTGAGATCTTGTTCTAATTTATTATACTTTTCCATATTATTATTATATTATATTATATTATATTATATTATATTATATTATATTATATTATATTATATATTGTATTGTATTGTATTGTATTGTATTGTATTGTATTGTATTGTATTGCATTGCATTGTATTGTATTGTGTTGTATTATATTATTATATTGGACTTACTATCTACCTTCCAAGTATCATTGTTATAGGTTTCATACTCTGAAAGTTGAAAATGGTGGGGACGAAACCCCAACCCCTCCCCATAAGTCCCATAAGACCAAAAAAAACCTGTCAGGATAGGATTAATGGACGCCCGAATTTCGGCAGAATTTTTTAATAGTTGTAAATGTTTAGTTATCGTGACAAACATAAAAGCTTATGAAGCATACTTAAACATTTCGTTACACAAATTACCCCAACGTTAAGTGTTTTACAAATCTTTTTATTTTTTTATTTTTTTTCCATTTGTGTTTATTCCTTCCTACTTATCACTGTCTTTTATCCTTTCTAGTGAATGTGTTGAGGCCTCTCATTACTCATGCACGAAGCGGCATGAGGTAAGGTTTCGGCTCCGTTTTTCTTGTTATTATTTTTATTTTTTGTGTCACGATTTTGCATGCAAATTTATGCACGCATATTTTATATTGTGCACTTCCGTTTCATAGCTTTGCCACTACACTTCCTGTTTAGTGACTTCCGGCTACTCTCAATTCCGGTAAAAGAGCGTTACTTAAGTGTCACGACAGCGTCGCCTACAACCCTACTTACATTAGTAATGTTCATGTTTGGTATATCTAAGACTTAGAAGAATCACTGGCTTCATTGTGATACAGCCTTTGTATTTCCAAAACAATCAATAGTAAACAACGTGGTTTGCAGAAACGATGACTGAATGAAAGGAGTACTCTTCGCCATGTCGGACATCTTCTTATCGTGTTTAAAATATATATCATGAAACTTTCTTACGCATGCGCATGAGTATAGGCTGCTTGGAGCCTCTTGTTCATTCTAAGATCACTTCATATATATGAACAAGGTGAAACTCGTCCAAAAAAGACCTTATCTTGCCACTTTTTTCAATTGGTAGCCAAAAAATATCAACACGTCAATCAATATTAATATGGGCTCTTACCAACAAGTTTATCCATTTCAACATTGGCTTCATCGTCTCCCTCTATTCCAGTAGGGGCCTCATCCTTTATGGGGCTTTCTTCGTCCCTCTCTGTTCCGGTAGGGGCTTCATCTTCATTAGGGCTTTCCTCGTCCCCCTCTGTTCCAGTAGGGGCCTCATCTTTTATGGGACTTTCTTCGTCCCCCTCTGTTCCGATAGGGGCTTCATCTTCATTAGGGCTTTCCTCGTCCCCCTCAGTTCCAGTAGGGGCCTCATCTTTTATGGGACTTTCTTCGTCCCCCTCTGTTCCGGTAGGGGCTTCATCCTCTTTAGGGCTTTCCTCGTCCCCCTCTGTTCCAGTAGGGGCCTCATCTTTTATTGGACTTTCTTCGTCTCCCTCTGTTCCGGTAGGGGATTCATTTTCTTTGGAGTTTTTTTCGTCTCCCTCTGTACCAGTGGGTGCCTCGTCATCTTTAAAGAAGAATAAAGAAAAAATCTAAATTAAAAATATCAATCCATCAAATCTTTTGTCATCATGGCCAGCAGGGGTGGAGAGTTTATAATTTATCAACAAAATACAATAAATACAATTCAGCACCTTCTATTTTCGTTGCATCTTCCAGTGGGTTGTGTAATGGGGCTTCGTTATCATCAATTGTCCCTAAGCAGAGAAGAGAGACTTTGAGGGGCTTTCTCATCAATTTTAGTATCACTTTCAGAAAACTCAAAAACAAGGAGACCTAAAAATAACGATCCAGTGTTGTTAACAACTACAGTAGTTACATGCATTGAATCTGTTAATATTTATATTTATTAATATTAATATTAACATTAATTAATGTTAATATTTATATTTATTATTAGTATTTGAAGAAGCATAATTTTATTAATTTTTAATGTTCTTATGGACTCATTTACTGTATGCATTCAATTTTATAACTTTGTAATTAGTAGAGTTTTTAGATAGTATAGCAGGTCCACATCAGCTTAGCGGCCTTATTTTTAACCTGCTTTACCAAATAAACTATGTATGTATGTATGTATGTATGTATGTATGTAAGCAAATGGATTACAACTTGAAAAATTGAGTCCAATTTCCTGTTCTTGGAAATTTGGATAAGAATGGCTGCGGTTTGTTCTCCTTTTAAGAAATATAAATTACATAATATTATTTTCCTCTCGACGTGAGAGAACTTTGTATGAAGAAGGTAGGTTGATTAAAAGTACTTTTCATGGAACATTTTCCTTGCTGATCCACCGTGTTTCATGAGTATGGCAATAAGTTTGCTTCTTTACATTGAAATATGAAAGAAAATTCAATTTTCTGAGAATCAGGAACTTTTCAGCACTCGGCGGCAACGCTGTTCAATAGACTTCCGACAGCAACAAGAAACATTTTAGATCATAATGCTTTTTGCCATAGCGCTAAGAAACAGTTGATTGCTAAATATCAGTCTTGAGTGTCATATAATAATTTTGTATATTTTAATATTTTAATATTTCACGATAAGTTACATCGATTAATCTTTGTTGTTGTTCTTGTTATTATATTTTTTAATTTACTGCATGTATATATAAATATATATATTTAGATTAGATTAGATTAGTATTTTTACAGAAGAAGAGCCTCTTAATTGTTGGAATCTGTAATAAATCATTATCATTATCATTATCATTATCAAATTCGCTAAAGTGAAGAAATCAAAGAAATAAATAAAATAAATAAAGAGACAAAATTACGGCAAAAAACGCAAAGCTTCACGGGAATGGCAATTTTGCTCTCTTGACCGCCTGTCACGAAATCAAATTCAGTGAAATGTAATCCACTTACATCCTGACAATCCTTAGCTTTATCCCAAACTATTTGTTGAGTTTTGCTCTGCAGAATCTTTTTTTCAAACTAATTGTTTATTGGTATCATTTGGTAAATAATATAAAATGGAATTTAGCTATATATAAATTGAACTTTCGATATCACTGTGATATACTGTCTCTTTAACAGTAGTTTTAGCACAGTTATGGCCAAACAAAAAATCCTCGTGGCTCTTTTAACAAACAACCAAACAAGAAAATATAAATTTAAAAAATGTGAAGTAGAAAATCAGTGTATGAGGATCTAATACTACAAAATGAAACCTCTGTGACACTGTTTGATTTTCAGTATTTTAAAAAATAAAGTTTGTTTTGGTCGCTCTTGGCAATGAGTTAAAATGAAGAAAAATCAAAAGAACAACTAAAGACATCAAAGATAATATATAAAACGTGCTTAGATAAAATACACAACCTAGAAGAACACTGCAAAAATATTTAGCGATTAGATGAACATGAAATATGGGAAATATTGAAACATAATCAATTAATTTTACTATAAAAGAAAAGTCATTAAAAACTAAAACAGAAATAAAAAATAGAGAAGATAAGTAATATAAACAATAAGGAATAGTAAAAGTAATTTATTCTTAAGTCTTTTTTTATTTTTATGTAGGGAAAGGTTCCACCCTCCTTATCTTACCTAAAGATAAGGCTCAAAAAGCCGTGCGCATGCGTAAAACAATTTCAGTTACTAACACTTTAACTCCGCTGCCCCTTCCCCCACCCCGCTTACGATAGAGTCTACAGATTCGCCACTATTTATGTACTGCGTACGATAAAATCAACAGGACTCTAAAAAGCATAACAAGTAAAAATATAGTTTTATATACTTTTTTATTATTTTCTCTTTGACTTGTCAATATTAAGCATTATTGTACATGTGTATTTTCAATTTCATTTTCATTTTCTTCTACCTTTCACCTACGAGTTTAGGTACAATTGGAAGAGCACTTTGACGGTTAAATGCAAATAGACACCGCCCTCTGTTGACCCTGAGTTCTATGTTCGACGCTTTCAGTTCCAAAACAACGACTTATTGAAATTATCCCCAAATGCACGCCTATAAGAAACAAGAAAAAGGGTGCGGCATATGTACACCTAGAATGTTATGTTGAAAGTGTCAATACCAACTTGAAAATACGAAATAATGCTCTGTCGTGGAAATTGTTTTCGATTAAACAAAAGAAAGTAGGACAAAATGCGAAAAGGCAACAACAAATTACTGCATTGATTTTGCTTCCTGTAGCTATAAGGAGAAACACTATGTACAAGGAAAAGCGCAGCGTTTCTACAGCGGAAATTTAAACATTAACTTACGTAGGAAAAGAGGCTTGAGAAAATGTAGCATTTGCAGTAATTCAGGAAAAGAGGGTGGGAAAAGCTTACCTTGAAATGAGAGAGCGCAATGAAATGATACCCACACCAACAGGAGAGCTGTAACTTTCAAACGCATCTTGTCTCTATTGTATTCCTTGTCTTTACTGAATGCAGTCCAGGCACGGAGTGACAAAACTTTGAGACTACAGCAAGTTTATTTCACTGCTGAGATCAAAATTGTTAATCTAATATCACTTTTTTAACCTGAAGAGCGTACTCGTGGGGCCTATATCGGTACCAATATATCATCATTAATTGTCGATTATCACTTCCGTTTAATATCTGCCTGAACCGTCTCAACTTATTTCTAAAGCAATCGTTAGACTCTTAAAACTCTCGAAAACGTTGAGGAGTGCACGTACGAAAATATGCTAAGTAAAAGAATGACTTTAAAAGCATTCATTACAAATTATTCAGTAGAACATTAACTTATATATAATTCCACTTAACTATCCTTATTCACGCAGTTTCGTAGTATTTCATTAAAAAGAATCGTGGACAGCCTAAAATCCTCAAATCTGAATGACTCATAGGGTGTCAATTGCTTGGTGTAAGTGCGTTTCGAAACAATTTCTATTTAAATCCATTCTTTCAAGGATGTAGTAGCTTGGTATTTGGACAATATTTCGCGTTGTTGAGTTTGAAATGAGCAAATAACCGCTGATATTATGCTATAAAAGGGTGAAATGCACGTGTGGATTTTTATTCACGGTTTCATTTAAACGTCAAGCATATACTGTACGATGTTTTTTGAATTTTTGCAAGGGTTTCGTTTCACTAACGCTTTCATGTTCATTATTCTTTTGAACGCAAGATGAGAACAGATTATTTTCTTTTTGTACGACATGTGATGTTTCCATGGCAACCAGTTTTAGTAGGCATGTTTTTAGATTACATTATCTGTTTTTCAAGTTTTCGTTGGTATATGTTCAGTTATACTCTATTTTACTATCGTTTTCATTAGCGTTGGATCAGAAGAGGTGAAGTTTTCAGAAATCATAAAATCTAAGATAGCGGATTCAGGAAGGTTTCAACAAACACCCCCTTACCACCCCCCATGGTGGGTAGATATTGTGCTTGTAATTGTACGTCAGATAACTGGACGAAGTATTTTAGATTGTCTGCTTTAAAAAAATTCGAATTTTTACGCATCATTTTATAAATATAATCTCGCTTTTGAATGAAATCAGACTCATTGCTGTATTTTGGTTCACATCCCACGAGCTCGTATATTTAACGACTCCGCTAGCTGTTGTTATATAATAGGTCATTTTCCGAGTTACGTAATGCAAATAAAACTCATTTTCATATGAAAAGTTGTGCACCTAGCCTCGCTTTGACAACGAGGCATAACGTAACTCGGAAGTGGCCTGTTAACCATAATCTAGGCAACAATATGTCGTTAGCCTTTATAAGTTAATACATACGAGGAAGCGGTGTCGCGGGAAACCATTTTACTTTTTGTTGCGTTGTTGAAGACGGCAATTTAGTTACAGCTAATTGTGTGTTATCATTGTTTTTGTCAAAGTGTCATTGTTGTACAATGACACTGGATTTTATTGATCTTAGTTTATTTTATTTGAAAAATACTGCTTGTTTCATGAAAAAATAATACTGATGTGGTATATGGCTTTTATAACATTTTTTTTCTGCAAGTAACTTTAATTTTATTCTCGCCAAAAATATGTTCCGCCAAAATAAGATGTTCAATATCGCCATTTTAAAACGAATTTGTCGAGTAATATTGCCTTTGTGTGCACCTCCACTAAGCTTGTTGACTTCTACAGTATCATTTTCGTCCTAAATCGTCAATCGCAAGATAAAACTTCTGTAATTATAATGAGTGTGTTAGTAATTTTGAATGTTAGTTTTTTTTTTCGATTGCCTACTTTTAATAGCAGTTCAAGTTTACTATTTTTCCAATTGAGAAACCTACTGAAAAAAGCATTCAGCACGAGAGTGAAAGCGAATGATTGTTTCAAAGATCAGGGAGTGCACCTTGATTTAAATTATCACCTGGAACAAAGGCTACGGTGCTTTAAGTTCAAAAAGCTGTAAACAGCTGAAGTTCTTCCCCGCAACAGGGCTCGGCTGATGTGTAAAAGTACAGGCCTTATGGGACACGGGGAGGTAGGATAATAGAAGAATAGAAAATAATAGAATAGAATAGAACTTTATTTAACGTGGCACTCCACTTAGCTGAAAGCTACTTTACAGGAAGCCCACATTGCAATAATGCATGGAAAAAGATTTGTTCATATTTTGAGGATCAAAAGTCGGGTAGTAGTCTAATGTAAAGATGCCTTCACCTTCCAAATAATACTTAAGTATCATTTTATATCGAGAGAAATAAGAAACAAAATCAGACCAAGCCTCCATAACTAGCTTTGGAGTCACTCTATCTTACAATTTATTCGTCAAGAACAGTTGTGCGCATATCCCCCCCCCCCCCCCCCACCCCACCCCCCGGCGCATAATATTATATTTAAGAAATATTTTGAGCATCAAGAGATTTTATTCAGGCAATTTTATCTGAACATGTCTTCATCTTCCAAATATCAATACTCAAGTGTTATTTCGATATTGAGAGATATAAGATACGAAACTGGACCCTACATGAATTGCTTTATAATTTGAGCCATTCTATCCAACAATTTTTTTGAAACAAACATTTTGGCACTAAATTCTTGTTTCAAAATGAAATATTTGTAACAACTTTACTGTGCTAGCAGAGTTATTTTCGCATTAGTGACGTTGCCGTGAACAATACTTTGAGTAAATAATGTCAAAATCTACAATCAATATTTTTGGCTGCTACAAACGATTATCAAGAGCGTTTGTTAGCTGAAGCTAATGACCAATATTGCTGTCTGTAAAAAATAGGCAAAACGTGCTGGTGTTCATTTACGACTGACTCAAGGGGATGAGGTGGTGTGTTCAGTGGTTCGATCCGTGAAGACCAATAAAAGCTCGCTCTAAATAGGGCTAAGAACAGCCCTCGTTAGGACATTCGCCCAAGATATATTAAAGGAAAAACTGATCTTGCTTAGTTATTATCTTTCATTTTAGTTATGCCACCATATGAACAATGAAAAATGCTTTGCGCTCTTAAGTATAAGATTAAACAGATCATTGTGACTAATGTATCAGTCAATTCCAAGACCGCCCATTCCCCCCCCCCCCCCCCCCCCCCGGGGCATACCCCGGGCATTTGACGAGAGGTTAGCTCCGCATGGTGGGGCATTTGACGTTAAACGAGGCCCGACGGGGCGGGCATTTGACTTCAACAAAAACGTTGGTCAGCGGTCGCAAGGTAAAAGATTTTATAATCCATTCTTTCCGGTTCCATGTGTCTGTTAACACGTTGTTAATTGTGCATTGTTTTTTTTTCAAATATTTATTTGGAAATCAGATCAATGGACAAAAAAGGAAAGTGACTAAGCAAGATCTTTGTTTACATTTAGTATTTCGAAACATATGATCAGAAGTTGCAATATCGTTCTATTTTTTTCGCTGAAACTAAATCTAGCTGTATATAAACAACAGACAACAGCACAAGCAAAGATTGCAAGATATTTGAAGTGAACATGAAAGATAAATATACGATTTATTTGTTGGTCGAATTCAAAACCACAACTGAAATAGCGGCATGCATCTTACAGCGTACGTGATCTCACGTCGAAAACAATCCGAACAGCACCAGTTTATAGATTAGTCTTGGCAAGTCTACAAAATATTAAATGTTAAAGAAAACCATCCAGATCGGCTAAAAATTGTTTTGACTTCGCAAATAGCGTTTAAGAACAACTTCAGACTTTTATACATACAGGCTCAAATGTAATTAACAACTTCGCAACGTAGTATCAAATTTCCCAACGAACTTGGCAACTGGCGCGGCCAAAGTAAACTGAAATCCACTGTAACTAGTTACTTTAATCCCTCCTTGCCCGGACGGTGGGGCATTTGACGCTCTGTGAAGCCCTGCACGGTGGGGCATTTGACCGTATAAACTGCCCACATAGTGGGGCATTTGACAAATATTTTTTAAAAAAGTCAAATGCCCGGGGGTTTGCCCGGGGGGGGGGATGGGCGGTCTTGGAATTGACTGGTACATAATAGTGAATAATAAGAACGTGTGTGATCTCATTCACGCTTTGTTTTAACCTCTTGAGCGTACAATTGTTTTCTACAGGGATTTTCAATTTGGGAGGATAACGCATTCCGTAGCTGTTCATTATTGTTTCGCACATATTTTTGATGAGAAAAAAATTGTTTTTGTACGACATTGATGTTTTCATGGCAGCCAGTTTTGATACTTTGATTTAATAAATTGAAATTTGACTTTTAAATTTTTAAATTGTCTGTTTTTAAAAATGACGAGTCATCTATCATAGAACGCAATCCTAATTTCGTGTTGGAGACAAATTTGAGATTTTTTGGTAGACGTTCTTCCAAATGGCCGCCCCTATTGTTTTTTTTTTTCAGGGGCTCATTTCCGCCGGAAATTCCTTCGAACGCGTCTCCATGATCTGTGATTACTGCCAGTCTTATCAATAGCGGCTCGTATTTAAAAGATCAAACTTTTTATATGTTGGATCACGTGCTCCCAAGATCTCGATTACTTCGCTGTCGTTAACCATTTCAAAGCTATAATATCTCGTTGCATGTTTATTTTTTTCTCCGATATTTTCAAGACCATTTAAGATTAGCACATGCCGTTTTCAGTAGCTGTTCATTTATCCTTGAGACACATTTTTTTTTAGACTTGCCACAAGTCGACCTTCGTTTTTTTGGTCGAGTTTTATTCGACAAATTTACGCGCGGAATTTAGTTTAGTCGCGAAGGACGACTTGTTTCACTTGCAGTAATTTGAATCGCACGCGTAATTTTTTGGCGCGAAAAAATGATTGACAGTCACAAATTTTACGCGCTCCACGAGAAGCGCGGCCTAGCTCCGCGTGGTTCAATTACTACGAACACGAAAACCTTTTGTGAAGTTGTTCTCTCGCCAAGATCAAAAGAAGTAATTTGTATCCTATGCAGAGAAGAAATCTAATACTCGGGTAACCGCCGGAAGCTATTTCATTCGCCGACCCCCCAAAAAAAACAGAGCGTAGAAAAAGTGCTTGGTTAAACACTTGTCAGAATGAAAAGACAGCAGTAAGCTTTATACGACAAGACTGCGACTTTGGCGAAGAAAATAGAGTCAGCGAGGGAAAATTTCAACGCCGTCAAAGTTCTCTTGGCTGAAAAGCGATGACAAACAATAACTGATCACAATACAGACAATAAAAGACATTTTGGCTAATTTTGCAAAATAAAAATAAAAAACACAACATGACCACCTAACTTGCAACCGAATAGAACATGTCTCGAGAATATAAGTTGTATTTCCCATGAAGGAGCACGGATCGTTCAATGAGTTCAATGATACGAACTGTCCTTGAATGATGTTAATAGGACCACACTTCGTCCAGTCGATGACGTACGGTGCAATTTCAAAACACAAAATCTTTTCCGAGAAACACTGGACGCGTCTCTTTGCCGATAAATATTGAACCCTCTACTACAGTTTCTTGTGCTCCTTTCAACGCGTCATGCTTTACTTTGGACAACCCGTACTGAATAGCTTACGTATAAAAATCCATGTTTGTTATAAATTATTTCAGATCTGATGTTCAGGTGTTAAAACAAAACAGCACTTTCAGCAATGGCGGCAGTGTCTTAAGCTTAACTTTTTTTCAATTTTAGCGATTCTCAATTACGCGGAACGTCTGCGCAGTAGTTTCGGGTTCAAAAAAGCTTAGAAAAACAACTTTCCTCAGTCTAGAATAGCTAGAATGACTAATTTCCGAATAAAATACACTAGTTGTTTACCAAAAATTTCCCAAGAAACTGATTTAAAAATCAAAATTGCAAAATATGCACATAAGCTAACATCTTTGCAAATGGTGACGCGAGTGAAGTTATAACGTATAAAGTCTTATTTTGTTTACATAAAATCGTTTTTCATTCTATGTATAAATGAATGAACAAACACATACTGTCAGCAAAATCTCGTTTTGAAAAATTTTATTCAAATATCCGTTAGTTTATCTTTAAAAGCAAAACGTGCACCGTTAGCGTATCGAGGAACTGCCCTCGCAAGCGAAAGGCGAAACTCATGAATTTGGGCACGTTTTATAAACGTTTCTCAAAATCTGACGAAAACACAAAGAAAAAGTCAATCACAAATTGATATCAACATAAACGTCCATCGAAAAATGTTATTTCTTTTAACGTGATGTCCCTCATCTGCTTGAAAATTCTTTAAAACTCCGCTTCTTCGGTACTGACGTCCGGAAAAATATCGCCCCGCATTGATATAGCTTAAAGACATGAAGTTCCTCGAAGCAAAATTTCATCGCTTGAAGCTCCTCTTTTTCCACTATAGTGGCAACTGAGTATTCTTTCCATTTTATATCTTCAAAATGCGTGCTATTACTCCGATAATGCGAAACTACGGTTTTGAAAAACCAAGTACATGGCGAGCGCGGCAACCATTTTGTGTAAAATTTGATATTCTTGTCCGAGTGAGATCGATTTTTCAGCGTGTTGACCGCGCGCGAGCCTATGACGTAGTTCAGAAATTGCTTGTTCATTGGCTAATATGCTTCTTACGTCACCGGTGGAAAAATCCACCGGTAAAGATTTCCCGCGCTGCAAGTGGGACAAGTCCCTTCCAACGGAGAACCTAACTTAGCGAAAATGAGTATTGGAAGGGACTTGTGGCAAGTCTAATTTTTTTTAAACTTTGGCGACAACCAGTTGCTATGGTAACGAGATATGATGTCATATGTAACATGTGGTCAACCTATTTTTGAAGAAAAAAACGTGTTTTTCACCTTTTTTCAGCGAAAAAACATATAAAATGCTACCAAAAGCATCAAAATGTTTGATTGTATGTTATTTTGCAACTCTAGCAGACAATATTTGCAATTTCCGCATTTTTCTGATAAATTTGAATTTTTAGTAAAATCCAAGATGGCGGCCACCTCGGCGGCCATTTTGGATGACATCACGGACCCCCAGCAGCGCCCCAACCCATAATATTTGCCTTATCCTGTAGAGCACATCGCGGGCCATCTATTAGATGTAAAATATTTCCCAAATATTGCAACATCGCAAAAACCCAAGGGGCAAACCCCCCCCCCACCCCCCCCCCCCCCCTTCCCCTTGTACCACGGTTGGGGTATACGTTTGCGTGTACGTCCGAGGGTTAAATGCCTTTCTGTGCACCTTTATTGATAATAAAATAATACGGGCGGGCACACACGCGCCCGCGAAATATTCCGCTAGCCATGACCATGAAAAATGACGGGCATAGGTTCTATGAGTATGGGGGTGCGCAGCCGGGCCTTCGGCCCGGCGAGTGCTCCGCTACTATGTAATTCAGCCACCATCCTTTTTCCCGCCATTCAGCATTTATGTCTTCGAAAAGAATTGTGGACAACCTAAGGAAAGTGACTCTTAATGTGTCACTGAGTTACTATCGATGTAAGTGCGTTGAACAATATTGTCTCATAGTGCTATCAGATCATATCGCTGAGTAATTAGAGCTACCACACTTAACTTCCAAGCAGTTTTTTTTATCGCACCGCTAAAACGTACACTCAATTTAGTGGCAATATATTGTAGCGGAACATTACTGTTTTAATTTATACTGTGATATTACACTGTGATAGTGTATGTCCAAAGGTTTATACACGTACACATTTAGGATATTTACACAAGACGCAAATTAAAGCAGTATAAACTCAATATTTACGCCCTATAAACACAACTCAGTCTTCTGTTAATATTATTTAGTTCATTGTTACCTTAGGATTGGAATCTCCATATTGCATCAACTGAACTTAAATAAGCAAAAGATATGCCATTTGACCAAATTCGATACAATTTCTATTTTTATCTATTCTTTCAAGGATGTGATAGCTTGGTACTTAAGCAATGTTTCGCGCTGTTGAGTATGAATTGAACAAATAACAGCTGATATATTATGCTATGAAAAGGTTAAATGCACGTGTGGGTTTTCATTCATGGTTTCATTTTACCCCTCGAGACGTAGGATGATTTTGGAATTTCTGCAGGGATTTTAATTTGAGAAGTTAACTCTTTCAGCAGCTGTTCATTATTCTTTCGGACACATTATGACGAAAACAAAAAATGTGTTTGTACGACATATGATGTTTCCATGGCTATCAAAATGTTAAGGATTTTTTAGGTTGAATTATCTGTTTTTCAAGTTTTGGTGGGTTTATTTTTTTAGTTTTACTCCTAGTCATTTTACCATCGTTTTCACTGGTTTTGGATCAGAAGAGGTGTAGTTTTTGAAATCATAAAATGCAACATAGCGGATCACAGGAAGGTTTTAACAAACACCCCCTTACCACCCCCCATGGTGAGGAGATATTTTTCTTGTACGTGTACGTCAGATTATTGAAAGTATTTTTAGATTGTCTGCTTTAAAAAAGAAAAATTATCAGGCATCGGTTCATCAATAGCAGCTCGTTTGTTAAATAATCAGACTCCATATAATGTATTTTGGCTTACGTGCTCCCACGAACTCATACATTACTCCACTACCGTTAACCATTTCTAGACAACAATATTTCGGTTAGAAGTTAATACAGATAAGGAAGTGGTGTCTCGGGAAACTATTTTTACTTTTTGTAGCGTTTTTGAAAATGGCAGCTTAGTTACAGCCAATTGTGTATTATCGTTTTCTTGCCTTTTAATCATATTTTTGTTGCTAAAAGAATTAAACTCTCCAAATTATTCGAATGTATCCTAATAAACGTGGATAATATGGAAATATTTGTACAACGAAGTTGGATTTATCCATCTTAGTTTATTATATTTTATTTGAAAAAATGCTGCTTGTTTTATGAAAAAAAATAAGTAGACATGATATATATATGGCTTTCATGAAAATATTTCTCGCCAAAAAAAATTGTCGAATTTGTCGAATATAATTGCCTTTCTGTCTGAGTGTGTACTTCCGCTAAATTTGTCGACTTCTGCCGTAATATATTTATATCATTTTCGTTCTAAATCATAAATCGCAAGATAAAACTTCTGTAAAAATAAGTGTGTTAGAAATTCTCAATGTTAGTATTTTTCCGAATACCTACTTTACATGCATAGCAAATTTTTACTATTTGCGCTGCCAATTAAGAAATCTAGTTATAAAAACGCATTATTGTTCCAAAGATCAAAGGAGTGCACCTTGATTTAAATTATCACCTGGAACAAAGGCTACGATGTATTAAGTGTAAAATGCTGTAAAAAGCGAGATTCTTGCCTGCCAAAGGGCTCGAAATGTGTGAAAGTACAGGCCTTACAGGAGACGGGGAGATAGGATAATAAAGCATGGAAAAACAGTGTTTATTTTGAAGAACAGTTGTACATATTTTGAACATCAAAAGTCTAACCTAATACTTAAGTATCATTTTATATCTAGAGAAATAAGAAACAAAATTAGACCAAGCCTCCATAACTAGTTTTGGAGCCTTCTACTTTACAAATTATTAAATTATTATTTAACAAATATTTTGAGCATCAAGAGACCTTTTTCAGACACTGAATCTGAAGATGTCTTCGCCTTCCAAATATTAATACTCGAATGTTATTTCTATATCGAGGGATACGAGAAACGAAACTGGAAACTCCATTAATTGCTTTATAACTCGAGCTATTTATCCTACAATTTTTTTGGTACAAACATTTTTGTCATTAAACACTTGTTTTAAAATAAAGTACTGTACTATTTACCGAGTTATTTTCGGATTATTGATGATGTTGCCGTGAACAATACTTTGAGTAAATAATGTCAAAATATACAATCAATATTTTTGGCTGCGGCAACCGATTATCAAGAGCGTTTGTTAGCTGAAGCTAATGACCGATATTGCTGTCTGTAAAAGATAGGCAAAACGTGCGGGTATTCATTTACGACTGATCTAAGGGGGTGAGGTTGGGTGTTCAGTGGTACAATCCGTGAAGACCAAAAAGAGCTCGCTCTTAATATGGCTAAGAACAGCACTCTTTAGGACATTCACCCAAGATATAAGGAGCTAAGCGTTTTCATGGTTAAATTATATGTTTTTAGGTTGTTTTTGGTATATTTATAGTTATACTCTATTTTATCATCGTTTCTATTGGTTTTGGATCAAAAAAGGTGATTTTTCTGGTCAACATAAAATCCAAAATGGCGGATTCAAGGAGGAGGAGGGGGTAAAGAACCCCTCCCCTCCCCCCTTGTAACAGGTTAGGGAACGACTTTGATTTAAAAAAAATAATAATTGAAATATGACTTTAAATTTTTAAATTGTCTGTTTTTAAAAAGAGACGAATTATCTATCATAATCTTATCAATAGCAGCTCGTTTTTAAAAGATCATCAAAAGTTTTCTATTTAGGACCACATGCTTCTATGAACACGTACAGTACTCCGCTGTCGTTAACCATTTCTAAGCTACAATATCTCGTTGCATCTTTTTAAAAGTTAATACAGTTGAGAAAGCGGTGTCTCGGGTAAGCGTTTCACTTTTTGTGTTATTTTTGAAGACGGTAGTTTTGTTACTGCCAATGGTGTATATACTACTATTGTTTTGCCTTTTTACGCATATTGTTTTCAGTTGTTAAAAGAGTTAGACTACCTCTACAAATTATTCGAATTTATTTAAGGAGACGTGGACAATATTTAAATACTTCTACAACGACGCTGGATTTTATCTATCTTAGTTTAAAGTTTACATCTTCTTTGGAAAATACTGCTTGTTTTATGAATAAAAAGTATATGATATATGGCTTTCGCGGTCATTTCAACAAGTTAAAAAATTTCTCGCAAAAAAATTGTTCCGCCGTAATGAAATATTCAATATCACCATTTTAATACGAACGGGTCGAATTTAATTGCCTTTCTGTGCACTTCTACTGATAATAAGCCTTGGATTTGACAATGAATTACCAGGAAGGTTGCTGAAAACACGACGCTTAGCTTCTCTGAAATATTATTTTCTTTCTTTGAAATTGTTAAGCGCACTCCTTTGTCGACTGCAAGTTAAAACTCGTGCAACAGTAAATGTCATCATAATGTTTTTTTTTAAATACTGTACTTTACATAGCAATTTTTACTATTTTTCCAAACAACAAAGCTAGTAAAACTAACAAAAGTGTGAAAGCGAATGATGGTTTCGACATCCAAGGAGTACACTTTGACTAACTCGACAAGCTGGAAAAATGCTCCAGTTCTTTAGGATGAAAATTTAATGCAAAGCTGTGAAAAGGCGAGGTTCTTCCCTGCAAAGCGGCGTGAAATATTCAAAAGCCTGGGCCTGGACAGGACGTATGGACTTATGGGGGATGGATATATCAGTAAGGAGAACAATACAGAAAAACAGTGCTATTTGTAAAGACTCAGTTATGCATACATTATATGTAACGGCAAATATCAAAAGAGCTTTTTCCGGTATTCTTATCTAAAGATATTTTCACCTTCCAAATATCGATACTAAAGTGTTATTTCAATCGAGAGATATAAGAAATGAAACAGGAACAAGTTTCCAAAAATAGGTTTGTAGCCATTGTATTCTACAAATGTTTGCGAACAAACCTGTTTGGCACCTGAAAGGTCGACCGCCTTTTGCATTGACTATGCTATTTGCAGAGTAATTGCTCTCGGAAAAATAAGAGGGGCAACTGAAACGTGCAAGGTGTCATTCATAGTTGCAATATTTATTTATCTTCTCAATTAATTACAAACAGAATAAAGAGACAACTAATCAAGGAATATATCTAACTTTCATGACCAGGAATAAAAACTCCGGGGACGAGAATGGAGTTAACCAAGCTTGGTTTCCAGTTTCGTTACTCGTATGTCTTGATATCGAAATAACACTCGAGTATTGATATATGGAAGGCGAAGACATTTTTAGATTAGAGTGCCTGAAAAAGATCTTTTGATGCTCAAAATATTTGTTTAAAATATGTTCACAACTGTTCTTGACAAATAATTTTTTAACTCAGTGGCTTCAAAGCTAGTTATGGAGGCTTGGTTTAATTTTGTTTCATATTTCTTTCGATGTAAAATATAATACTTGAGTATTGATATTTGGAAGGTGAATACATCTTCAGATTAGACTACCCGACTTTTGATGTTCAAAATATGCACAACTGTTCTTCAAAATAAACACTGTTTTTCCATGCTATATTATTTTATCTCCCCGTCTCCCATAAGATCTGTACTTTCATGAGGCATTTCGAGCCCTTTTGCAGGGAAGAACCTATTAGCTGTTTGCAGCTTTTTGCACTTAAAACACCGTAGCCTTTGTTCCAGGTGATAATTTACATCAAGGTACACTCCCTGATCTTGAAACAATAATGCATTTTCACTCCCGTGCTGTATGCTTTTTATTATATTTTTCTATTTTATTTTATTTTATTATAGATTTCGTTATTGGAAAATATTAAAAATTGCTATGCGTGTAAATTAAAGTAAATACTATAACATTGAGAATTTATAACACACATAATTATGTCATATATTATTACAGAAAGTATTATCTTGCGAGTTTACGATTTACGACGGAATTGATATAGATATCATCATCTGTCGGCTGCAGGGCAGGCGACTACAAGCTTCCTCCAACCACAACGATCCTGTGCCAATTCAGACAGCTTGTCCGGGCCAATCAAGTTGTCTGTGTCACCCAAAAGGTGTTGAATGTATCTGAGAAACAGGGTTCGTTGCTTTCCTGGTTTCCTCTTTCCATGTGATGGAATATACAGTGCATACTCCTTGCATGGCTCATAATCAGGCATCCTGAGTACATGGCCCAGAAACCTCAGTTGACGGGTTCTGACATTTTCCACTAGCGGGGCAGTCTGGGTTAGGCTAGGTCATAGATGGTAGCATTGGGCACCCTATCAATAACACCCTATATATAACGGACGAAGTCGGCAAGCTTGGCGGAAATAGACAGATTATATTTGACAAATTCGTTTTTAAATGGCGATATTGAACATATTATATGGAAAAAAAATTTTTGTTGAGAATATTTTCATAAAGCCTATATATATCATGTCTACTTAATTTTTTTACAAAACAAGCAGCAGTTTTTTAAAATAAAATATAACAAACTAAGGTGGATAAAATCCAACGTCGTTGTACAAATATTTCTATATTTTCCAAGTTTACTAGGACACGTTCGATAGTGACAAAAATATGATTAAAAGGCAAAACAATGATAATACAAAATTGGCTGTAACTAAACTGCCATTGAGTTGTGGCTCAGTCCCGGACGGCCCGAGTTCGAATCTCCATAAAGTCCTCTTTTTTTTCCTTCTTTTTTTTCTTTTTTCGAACTGGACATTATGAAAGTGATGTACTTTTTTTTCCGTTCGTCAAAAATCCTGACGTTTAATTTTAAAAAATATATATATCGAACTGTGTCAGTGTTAAAACGTAAGCTTATGGCAATATTGCGTTACGCGTTAGCATTTTTTCTTCTCGGGTTGGCTCTTAGGAGCCTTTGATAAGATATAATTTTAAGCTTATGTTTCTCTGTAAAAGCACTCAAATCACTTGGGAATCAATGCTGCAATGAGTTAAAGGCGCCACGAGTTCATGCTGTGTACGGCTTCTTGTTGGGATCTCAATTTGAGGGACTTTCTAGTCAATGCTCACAACTGCTAGTTAGGGCAATGTTGGCGCGATTGAGAAAGTTGCAATTTTTTAAAGCAGTGGAGTCTTGAACGGCCAGTTTTGGCCGCTGGAGGAGCGAATAGGTTAACAGAAGACTGAGTTGTGTTTATAGTGCGCAATTATAGTGTTTATAGTGCGTTTGTGTTTTGTGTAAATATTCTAAACGTACATGTATAAACCTTTAGACATACAGTCCTATCACAGTGCAACATTACAGTATAAACTAAAACAGTGATGTTTCGCAACAATATATTGTCACTTAAATTGAGTGTACGTTTTAGAAACTGCTTATTGAACGTTTAACAGTCAATCGACAAATCAGTACTATGAGACTATGTATTATAACTGTTAAACGCACTTACAGCAATAGCAATTCAGTGACATCCTAAGAGTCACTTTTTTTAGGTTCACCACAATTCATTTTGAAGACATACATGCAGTAGACTGCAGGAAAAAGGATGGTAGCAGTGGTGGATACTTACCGAGCCGCTTCCGGTGGCCACCTCCACTTCAGTGAAAAGTTGTTATATAAGCTGTTATATAAGCTAGCTGACTCCAACTTCATTCTCCATTCAATGAATCGCTCGATATTTTTCCCCTCTCAGTGTTTAAACATAACATAAACATAAACTTTGGGGTTCCATTTCGTCCACAATCAGTCAGCCAAGACATTTCACACAGGCATTCAAAACCCATGTGAGTGTCACGTTTAGGAAGAAAAACTTTCTTGAAGCAAAGGGTCAACTACGTAAAATAAGACCAACTTCCCGTTTCTCGAGCTCGTCATTTTTCACATTGAAATAGCTTGCTCCTTTCTCAATTCTTTTTGTAAGGATTCTGTTCTCAATTCTCCTTAATCTACCGAGAGAATTGGATTCCGGAACCCCTGAAACCCACCCTGGGCCCTGAGTATGCTCCTGAAGAGTGCTGATACAATTCTGCTTCATCGCTGACTATCGCTATTTGCACAACAACTATTGCTTTGTTTTTTACAGTTTGTTTTATGGCTGCTCTAATTCCTTGAATTCTCCAAGAAAACGAGAATGGATTTAAAGACGAATCAGCAAAAATAAACGTCCAAGAAACTTCGTAAGTCGACCAGTGTAATTTCGTTTTAAAAACTGGCATTACCGCGTGAGGGGTAGGTAACATGCCATAAAAGAAGATAGACGTAAAACATGTTAATGAATGATCGTTTCAAGCGGGTTATTCTTTCAGCCTTGGTATTGAACTGCACCATTTCCTGAATGTTGATTTGTGGTTGGTGTCGCCTTACTATGCGATAAAACTTGTAATATAATTCTATTACATGTCAGATTGCATCAGACTTCAAAAACTCTTCGAATCATGATCATCATTGCATAATCTGACTCGGCCCTTTATTCCGCTTTCAAAAGTTCACTAAAACGTTTATCTCTCTGCCATATGGAGAATTTCATTGACGTTTACCTGGTTACCATGGATACTACTGACGGACGTGTTCTGGATGTTTTGTTATTTGATGTCACGTGACTCGACGATAACGCTCCAACTCTTCTATTTACAAGACGCTTGCGGCAAACAAGTTCAAGAATGGCTGCACGAAATTCGGGTATTCGTAAAATGTAGACAATAGAATTGATAAGTGAATTACTTAAGTGAAAAAACTTGCTTATTGATGAAAGGTTAATAATAAGCTGCATGTTGCTCAGTAAACATTTAAAACATAAATTAACAATGCTGAGCATGATTGGATAGGGCAGCCATGTAAAGACGAAAATCACCGTGGCTATGACAAGTGTAAATGCCAGACGCTTGTCCTTTTCTCTACTTAGTTCGGTACCAGAAGCATCGCTGATGCCTCTCACTCTAAACCAGAGGATTATATACGTTACAGTAGTGAGCAAAATTGGAAAACAATATGATACAGTTACAACAGTAAACATTACATCTGGTGGTAAAAGCCTGTACATATCGAACAGCGGTAAAGAGGCAACTACAAATGCAAGAATCCATGGCGTTGCGATAAAAGCCACGTACGTTTGCGGTGGAGCGACTCTGTGACGCAATGGCCAGCCTATGGCGAAAAGCCTTTCGAGTGATACGGCCGCCAAAGTAAATATAGAAGCCATTCCTGATAGGAAATCGAAGAACCAGAACACAGCCCTCGTTTTAAGGGTGATCCTAATAGCGTTGAGCATTAAACTGATATATATCGGTATTGATATTGACCCGACCATGACGTCTGCACAAGCCAGTGAGATTAGCAAGTAGTGGGGAGGCCTTCTGAGCCTCGGTTGGGTGAAGGCGGCGATGGTGAGACAGTTGGCTATAACTGTTACTATCCCAACTATAGCGAGACACACACTCCAAGTTATGCTCCCTGGTGTTGGAGGAGGCATGCGCAGTGGGACATATGAAGAAAAATCGATGCCTTGGTAGGAGGACGTGTTGTTGTTGCCAGACATATTCACCAACCTGTTCGAAAGAAAAAAAGGAACAAAACAATTTCTCAAACTCATTGACAATTCAAAAGAAAGAAGAATATCATAAGCATAACGCTGGTTCGTTTTCCAACAACAACAACAACAACGTTTATTTGTACTGTAAATTGTGACAAGAGCTGTATATATAACATATAAATTAAAAATACATACAGTAGCTGGTTACCCAAAATAACTAAATAGCTAAACTACAGTAGTTGGGTGACCACTGAATTCAAAAACTCGAAACAGTGTTCAACAGGTATCCAAACACTTTGAAGTAGTTTCAGTTAAAAACAACTCGGCTGTACCTCCTTCAATCCTGATGAAACACTCCTCCTCATGTTTGATATATTACAGAAAGATTCATTGTTTTGATTCTGTTGTGTTATCCTCGGAGACCCAGGGATAGTAAGTTGTGGCGGGAAGAAGTAAAAAGAAGGTAAAAATCGGCGCGCGGCGACTTTCGTTGCTGCAGTGCGGGCGCTTCGTTTGTTTTTTTTTTTTAAAAAAAAAGGTATTTTAAGAAACCAGGACTGCAACGCCAAGGAAAAACCTCGGTTAAAAATGGAATTTATGTTACTTCAAACAACTTCACAAATAAATTTGTAGGGACGGCTTTCAAGTTCATTCAGAGAAAGGAAAATTGATACAAAAACTTGAATTTGGTCATCTGGCTTTGTTCATGTAAAACGCAGGTGCAGAGGCAATATTTTGTTAATTAGATCTATTGCTGTTGCGACATTGTCCTTCCCGTTGCCGTAGAGATTGCCTAAGATCCCTACTATCTTACCACGAAACCGGTGACTACATACGAGATATCAACAGCAGTTCAATAATATACTCATTTACAGACATAGGTGGAGAAGTTCCGAGAAATAATGTGTTTTATGTTAATCGCCCAATACGAAGGCGGAAGACTAGAGCTCAATCAGGCAATTGATATTTGTTCACCTCCGACATGTAGGTGGTTTGCAATCATTCCCTTAGGATTTAAAAGATAAAAGCGCTGCGGCCATGCTGGTGAAGAACGGAACAAAAGAAAAAATAGAAGCTGGTGAAAAATCTCTTGTTTTGACCTGTTTTGTACCTCCAGCATGACGTCAAGAGAAAATGTCCTATTGACTACTTAAATACATTTTTATCTCAGTTAGAACACCACAAAATGAATCGAACGTTGTGTAAGATAGTATTTCACTGAATTAAAGAACAATGGAACTGGAAAAAATCAACTTACTTGTTTTTGAAACACAGGCAGAAACGTAGAAGAGAGACGAATTCGCGCTTTTGGTTGACCGACAGACAAAGACTTGCATCATGATGGGTATTTAGCAGTTTATGCACACTTTAGCCATGAAAGACAAACAATGAATTGACAATGTGGAAATCGTTGTCCGAAACGTCATTTGTCAAGTGATTTAAATGACGTGGATTATTATAATTTTAATTAGTTGCCAAATATAGGAAAGGAAAAACAATAGTGTTGGCAATGACAGTTACACAAATGACTTTGCGCTTATGTTAAATTGAAATAAATATTGTCTTTTAGATACAGATTGTTTATATAGAGCGTGTTTGATTTCAATCGCATGACGTAAGCGTGCAAATTGAAAGGAAAAACTCAAGCTTTTGGTAGTTTAAAGGGTAAATAATGTTAATGAACAGAGAGTCTTTGAAAAAGAGGTTTCCTTAACGTAAAAAGTAGATAGCAAAGTAAACAAACAAACAAACACTGTAACGGTTACTTTTGAAAATGTATGTCGCTTAGCACTACGAAACGTCAAGTTTTCTAGAAAAATGCGTTGGTTTTCCATGTTTATCACCGCTGTTTGTGTTTTATTTCTTATCAAGTTACGATAGCCTAAGAACAAGAGTTTATATGATAAAGTAAATAAAGTTTATTAAAACTCTCTCTTGCAGTTTAAAAAAAAATAAACTGCATTAACGAGCTATATTAATTTTACAAAATATAATATTAATAAATCTAACTATTTACATACAACTAATCTAGCAATACTTATAGCTTACTAATTGAATTATTTAAATGTGAAAAATGCCTCTGCTCTCCTGGTTTTACAATGAATTGAGTTGTTAAACAAGTAAAATTGTTGCGAGGTTTTTCTTAAATTGTAGTGACAAGTATTAACCCTGGGTCGT
>JAJGOT010000226.1:0-62500 GCA_022457155.1 Cladopsammia gracilis | reverse complement strand
ACCTGAATATTGAAACGGCTTTCATTATAAAAAATGTAAAGATGATCTATAGCAAAGCGTTGATCTACTTACACTAACTCGTTTAAATTCGAAGCTCCATTAAGGTCGCGGGGGATACCTGGCTATGAATAAATTCATAAGGCAAAATGTTAGCAAAGGTGTCACTTTGAAAAACGTTATATCGTGAACGTTTGAAAGCCGATTTCGCTAAAATTTAACAGAGATATTGGCGAATGATGGAAGTGCATAAGGATTGTTTTTTATTGAAGGGATCGCGCTTTGCGTCAACGCTGTAAGCCACTAAAGTTATTTTTTTTAAACGTGGTTTTTGTGTCCAAGTTTGCTCCTCGAGAAGAACACAAAGCAAGTTGATTTCACCACTCACTGATCCGTCGAAACGTCTATTGTGTCATATCTGACTCCGAATTTTTTATTTCAACTTTAATTAAAAGCTATTAGCTTTAAAAGGAGTAAAATTGTCCATGTTAGAATTTGAAGCCTCGTATCTTCCCTTTGAAAGCCTATTTAGAAATTTTGAGTCAGATATGACAATCTACAATACACCTAGTTTACCTCCCTGCAGTGTCAACTCATGAAATTCTCTATCCGCGCTGAATTCTTGGACACAAAATTGCTTGTTTTTACGCTTCCGAAGGCTTCCCGAGCAAACACGAATGCAAAAAATATATATTTATGGTAATTTTGCTAATTTTAATCCACGGGTTCATGCAGAAAGAACAAAGCGTTGACACGCTTTGCGCGTGTAATTATTGATGCAGAAACATTACAGAGCCTGTTCGTGAATATTTCGCGCATTTTCGGTATCAGCCGTCGCACTTCGTGCATACTCTTTTCATAAATGCATACTGATGAGCGAAACCTGTCCCCCGCGACCTTAAATGCCGTAATTTCCTACTCTGTATATAATCTTGCTGTTACAAAGTAACGTGCGGAGAAAAAAAGTACAAAAAAATCTAATGCTTCACTCAAATAACGACCATTGAAAGTTTTAGTTGACAGGAATTTCCTCCTCATTAACCCAACTGTAATGATATTTGTTTTATATCCGGCAAAGTTTTTAAAGATTTTACTGATCTGATTACACAGCTTAAGTTTGGCAATGCCGACTACGCATGCAGTGAACGTTTTATTGTAGCTCTTGAGTATTCATTTGTCATTATGTTGAGGTTCTTAATATAATAAAGCCTTCTCTCGTCACAGTCGTAAGCTTGGTTTTTTTTTTAAGCTTATTTATTTTTATTTTTACAAAGACGATTACGTACAAGAGAGGATTACATACAAAATTAAATCCTTACGTCCTTCACATTAACATGACATGTAAACAGTACTGAAAATAAAAGAAAGTGACAATGTAGACTATTATCTAAATGAAATCTTTCCATTTTGTACAACAGCGATGGAAGTTATTAGCACGAACAGCAATGTATTTTTCTAATTTAATTTTGTTCCTAACCACAATGAGAAAATCCGCAAAAAGATATTTACTATTGTTGGTGGCGCAGTTAAATAAAAACTGCTTAGCGATAAGAATTAGATGATTGAGAGTCTCCGACACGTTGTCTAAGACACCATAGATTATTTCTGTTTTTTTAAGCTCGACATGTTTTTTGCACATGGAGTTATACCAATAAGTAAATTCCTCCCAAAGGCTCTAGCCAGGGGGCAGTCAACAAAAAGGTAAGCTTGGTAAAACCGACTAACGGTGTTTTGATAACGGCAGTTTTGTATCTCTTGATCATCGCTTTTTATGTTGAGCTCTTAAATACGGTTTTTCTCTCATTGCAAGTTTGATAAAACCAACTAGCTGTTTTTAATTAAACGGTAGCTCTAATAAAACAAAATTTCGATATCAAAATTTCGAATATCATTTTTTTTTTTCAAATTGTCATATTTTAAACAAAATTTCGATATCAACAAACGTAAACGACAATATGCCTCTCATGACAAATGACATTTGTGTCATTCGCGTTACGACGAGATACTTGATACGAAAATATCTGAAAGATGAAAGCTCTTGAAAATCACAATTTATATCCTGGTGAACTGTTCAAAAATAAATATCCACTAAATTTCCATTTGGCTGACACGTTACAGATTTTGCTTTGCATCTACAAACCCGGGGGGGAGGGGTACTCAACAAAGTTTTGTACGGGGATGCTCCGCCCCGAGGTTCAAACCCTTACCCTTTCATGTACTGTTTTAGACAGAAAAGGTACCCCTTTCATATACCTTTCATTGAAAATGGTACCCCTTTCATATACCTTTAAATGAAAATGGTACCCCTTTCATATAGCCTTTACGTGCGTCTGTTTGATATATTTTGAAAGGCCCTTTTTATAAGTCAAGACAGTTTTCTCCACCTTTTTTACGCATCCACGGCGTGTTTTCGGTACCCTTTCCTATTCTTCGTGAAATCCCTACCCTTTCATATACTTCAACTCGTGAAATCACGACCCTTTCATATACCTCCAGCCTCAAAAAGGCACCCCTTTCGGGCGGAACATCCCCGTATAGCCCATTATAGGGAGTACCCCCCCCCCCCCCCCCGGGCTATAAACGCAGTAACAGTAGAATCAAACTTTATAATAGTATGGGCACCTGGTTATTCAATATAGTTTTCTCTCTCCGGCAACAATCCCTCATATTTTCTCTAAAATAAGCCCTCTTAATTACAGGACCGTATCTAGACGAAAATTCTTACCGAGGCAATATCAAAAAGCAAATTAAAACACTTCTTTCATATTATCCTTGTGCATAGCCTCTGAAATACGGACAATTCTCGGCCTAGACATCTGGCTAAATACGCTACGTCAGGCAGCTACACATATACTGAATGAGTTTTGTTTGTAAAATATAACTACATAAGAAATATAAAATGTTCATTAAAAAGAAGCCAGGATTCGAACCTGTGACCTTCCGCACACCGGTCAGATGCTCTAACCCGGGCAGCACCGATAGTTAAACTTTGAATTGGTTATTTAATTTTGAAGTGAAGAACATTAACTTACAGTCGCTGTGAGCTGAAAGCGGCTGCACCCTGATAAATCTTTCAAAAGGATGTGAAAACACCACAAAATGTCTGTCTCTGGTCGATGGTGCGCTGACAATGGATAGTTTTCAACGTAAATAATTAATGAAAGTGACTTTCCTTCATGAAATGAGTTTGGAGACAAGCAGCTGTTCCTAAAAACATATTTATACAATAACAGATTAGTTTAGTGATTTGCATTTTATATAGTAAACTTATTGGCATAGCTGACATGTTTAAACAAGATTCGTGTTTGAACGGTTACCATGCGCCCCGTAAAAATTCAAGATAAAAAAATGTTCCTTCGCCTTTGTCAGGTCTTAATCTAATGTCATCAAGTCAAATAGGCGAGAATTTCGAACAGTCTTCGTCAAATTTATTTTGTCATGAGCGATCCGTACTGTAATACAATGTATACTGAGAACATTGGTTTAACTTTCCATGTATTTGTTTAAATTGTCCAAATTATATTAAGTAATATCAAATACAATATGAGCCATGATACCGGATTCAGATTTTGAGTCATTGTATACCTGATTTGATTATAAATTAGTGGTGGATTATAGCGGAGCACTGCGGGCCGAAGGCCCGCGCGAAGCCCCATAGTCATAGAACCCATGCCCGTCGTTTTTCATGGTCATGACCAGCGGAATGTTTCGCGGGCGGCGTCTGTTACATGTGTGTCAGACTGTGTGCGTCGCTCAAGAGCGTCGCTCAAGGCTACTAGCTGGCGAGCGCGTATGACGTCGCAAAACATGCGCGAATGACGCCACACAACATCCGGGAATGCCGAATGTCACGTCAGCTGCATGCGTACGACGTCATCAACATCCGGGATCTTTGAGGCTTTGTTTTTCGCGCGGCTACACAGCCGTCAGCTCGGTAAACACTTTAGTTGGATTCAGAGTTGGATTGTTGTGTTTAGCGGAGAATTAAAGTCGTTATTTCCCTGCAGTTTTTCGCGGTTTGCTACTCAAGACAGAGATACTAGTTAAGGGATACTCAGAAGCCGCTTTAGTGGAAAAAGAAGAGCTTTCAGGGATAAAATCTTGCTTCGAGGAACTTCATATTATCAATGCAGGAGCAATGCGGGGAGATGCCTTGTTTTATGGCTAGTTCTAAAATAGGGAACGGGGAATCGGAGAACGGGGAACGGGGAACGGGGAACGGGGAACGGGGAATCTCTAAAACGGGGAATCTCTAAAATAGGGAATCTCTAAAATGGGGAATCTCTAAAATAGGGAATCTCTAAAATAGGGAATCTCTAAAATGGGGAATCTCTAAAATAGGGAATCTCTAAAATGGGGAATCTCTAAAATAGGGAATCTCTAAAATAAGGTCTAGTTTCACTTTTATCGCCAGTAAGTCTCCCTCACATCTTCATTTGAACATTAACATTCTTTCTTACACTCATTGACTTTTTTGGAGCATTATAAGGAGTTTCGCTACATCTATAGTCAAATCTTTCTGTGTGTAGTTTAAAATCAGTTTTGTAACGGTCAGTTAATTAGATTTGAGTCATGTCATCAACGACCACACCTATAATGCATCCACCTTCCTGGCATTTTCCGGTGTTTGCCTACGAGAGGTAAGGCGGTATGAACCACAGAAACTCTTAAAGGCTGAAATTCTTAAATTGAACCAAGACGTAAAAAAGCCAGTGATTATTCGTACTACTCACAAGTTCACCTTTGAAGCATGCCTTAACACGTTATCAAACATAGCCAACAAGTATACAAGCTTCTAATCAAATGAACCATGCACAATTTTATTTTTTCTTATTCCTAACATGAAAACTGGAGATCACAAAAAACTAAACATGACTGCGAACAGTTTCCCCTTTCTTCCTAAGAAACGTAGGGAGAGCGGAAAGGTATTAATTATGCAAACCAAGGTCAGCGCTTCCGCGCGACACATCTATTTGCCATTTTCTTGCGCCATAGAAAAACTTGAAAAGGACTTTCTGGACTTTATAAAAGGGTATTTTGAACGCCATGGTCAAAAGACTATAACATGGCTACTATGAACATTTGCACGTGGAGGCTAGAAGCACATGGCAGATAAGTTAGAAAATCACCACACGTATTAAAATCACTACCGCTTGGGCTGCCTGTGGTACCGTGTGAAAAATTCGTCTTCCTAGGATAACAAATTCCTTCGTGCGACCGCGCCGAAAGTGAGCACGAACGACGAATGTGAGCACTTCTTTTTTAAGTACACCAGAAACTAGTGAAGTTTTGTGGAAGAACAAAAATACAGTCAAACCTGTATTGTCGATGTCCCAAAATTTTGTTCCCATGTTTACTGTAAAAACTGCCTCTTTTAAGCGAACACCTCAATTAAGCGGACATTGAATAAATAGTCATTTGTCAATGTCAAAAACCTGTACTAACCGAACACTTACAATGGAACTCTTGCCACTGAAAATGAAACCCGAGTTTCCTTTGTTCAATTTGACATGTGTTATCCTTATTACAGTGAAAAGCAAGGAAAAAGACGTTTTGCGGCGGCTCATTGTAGCAATTCAGAATCAATGCGAAAAATGATAGCACGATTCAGTTGGAAGGGGGACAGACATGTTCTCATGTTATCACAGCATCATCATCAATGAACCTGCATATCTCAGTGTATTGAGCGAACGCCCTATTCGGACTGCAGAGCACAGAGGAACGAAGGAGAAGTACCGTCATACAGACTATGTAGTGACAAAAAGCATTTAAATTAATGACTGATAATTGCGGAGATAAAAAAAATACTAAAAAATAATTGCGGAGATAACGCATTTATCCCACCCAAAAACGATATGTCTTGAGTTGCAGAAAAAAGAAAAAAAATATAGCATTACTTAAAAAAAGGTGGCATAAGTAACGACGATTTACACGCTGCGCTTTTTCGTTCTGAGGGGGTTTGCGGCCGTTAACAGTGGACAGATGAATTTTTTCCACTCCCTTTTCAATGCATGTCGATGTTACATAGAGGTAAGCAAACGGGAAGGGGGGGGGGGGGGAGATGCCACCCCGCCATAAGGTTTTTCTTGAATTTTTGCAAGATTCCCAATTTTTCCAAGATGAGTTAATTTTTTTGGTGATTTTTTCTTTTTAATAGTTGGTATTTTAATTTTTGGATTATTATAAATTCTCAACTTAACGACATCGCGGGTGACGACGGAGCGCCGCCTTTCTAATCTCGTACAGCCAACTAAAATCAAGATTGGAAGGAATACTCTTCTCGCAGTTCTCGTTCTACACGGTTTGGACCAACCGCGGGCATGACGCCGGCACGAGAAAACGCAAAGCGGTCACGTTCGCGAACTTACGCGATCTTGCTGATAAATTGAGCTTTTCTCTTCGGGTGTTAAAAAATGTAACGAGAAGTTGTTAATTTTTCTTTCAAACTTACCGAAAAGCAAAGTGATTTTTTTTTTGAGTTTTCGTGTGACGGTTTCGCAATCGAGACCGGATATCAGACACTATAAGTGTCGCAGCATGATTTAGGGGTGGCAAATGGTAAATTCGAGACTCGCCGAGACGCCGAGACCCTTGTTTCAAAATCCGAGACCGCGACTGCAGCTACGTTATAAAATCCGAGCCCGAGACCCAATGCGGGAAAAAACCGAGCCCGAGACTTAGTGCCAAAAATATCCGATTCACCTGTCAAACAACAAACAAGAAGGCTTGACAAAAGTATCCGAGACTCCGAGACCTTGAGGAAAAAAATCGGAGACTCCGAGACAGAAAAAGCACCAGCCAAACGAGACTTTGAGACTTAAAACAAAAAATGCCGAGATTTCGAGACCGGACCAAAATTTTCCGAGACCCACGATTTTGAAGGTACCATTCGCCACCCCTTGATTTGTCACACAATATGAAACAAAACACGGTGAGGGGCGGACAATTTAATTTTTGTGGGGGGAAGGGGGTGAGCAATTACCAAAAAAAAGTTCCTGCAGAAGAAACTTAAGAGAAAAAAATAGTGCACAAGAAAGCACGTGAAAAAAAAATTCAAGCATTTTGGTCAAAAAAATTCTTGCAAATAGTGATGCTGAAAAAAAAAATCACACTCAGAAGAAATTGCCCCAACCCCCCCCACCCCCCCCCCCCCCCCTCCCTCCCCTTCCGACAAAAATTAAATGGCCATCATCATCAATCTTTATTTATACACGAAATCGTATCATAATTACATGGTCTTCCTAGGAGTCGTGTGAATTTACACTAGAGTACATCCCTAAATGAACGTCATAACGCATCGCCTGACTTCTAGTTTGTAGCCATTTTGAATTTCAGTTTTATCGCGAGCGGACAGCTTTACTTACGCCCTCGTAACAGCTGCTTTCAAGATTCCCCATTTTAGAGATTCCCCATTTTAGAGATTCCCCATTTTAGAGATTCCCTATTTTAGAGATTCCCCATTTTAGAGATTCCCCGTTTTAGAGATTCCCCGTTCCCCGTTCCCTGTTCCCCGATTCCCCGTTCCCTATTTTAGAACTAGCCCTTGTTTTATTACGGATTTCAGAACCTAAGAAGCGGAGTTTTAACGAATTTCCAAGCAGTCCAGTGCTTTAAAGGTAAAACAAATCACATTTTTCGATGGGAATTTATGTTGCTATCAATTTTTGATTGACTTTTCCTTTGAGTTCTCTTAAGTTTTGGAGACATGTTTATGAATCGAAACGTGTTCAAATTAAGTCGTGTTGTTATCTTGAATTTCATCGAGGACAGCTCTGCCTTGATGCGCTAGAAATAATACGTGCTTTTCTAATGGAGATTGAATAAAATTTTTCGAAAGAAGATTGTGTTGTCCGTTTTTATGTCTTTGTTCATTCATTACATAGATTAAAAAGCGATTTTATGTAAAAAAAAACAAGACTTAGATTTTCTGTCTTCACTCGCGTCGCCATATGCAAATAAGCTTATGTTTGTGTATTTTTGCAATTTTAATTTCCAAATCAGTTTCTCGCGCAATTTTTGACAAACAAAAACTGTACTTTATTCGGAAAGTAGTCGTACTAGTTATTCTGGAAAGAGAAAAGTTGTTTTTGTGAACTTTTGTACGGTCTAAATGTACTGTGCAGACGGTCAGGTAATACTGTTTTTGAGAAATGCTAAAATTGAAAATAGCCCGTTCTTCAATCTTAATTCTTGTGCTTCCAACCTTTCACCTTAGTTAAGTTTCACCTTAGTTAAGCTTGTTTAAAGTGCGAAGCTGATAGGCTGGGCCTATCTTAATATATATTAGAGTGGTTAGTTTCAATTGCATGAGTGTCGAATTCAAAGTAATTTTGCAATTGCTTTGGTTTTGCATTCCCACGCTTTATATGATTGGATAAAAAATCTCGTGCCACTTTCTCAACTAATCAGAAGTAAAACCAATAGTAATCGCAACTTACTCGCACGCGTTTTCCCGCGCTTGGCGCCGGCTACATGTATTTACTTCGAGTTCTGATTGGTTCATTGGATTGACCGCATCTGTTGCGATTGGCCAGAGTAATTACTTTGGTTTGGGTTTTACAACACTCGATTGAAGGCCATTGAAATAGTGTATACCAAACCAGTAGACAGCCAGCCAAAAATAGTATATTTATTTCTGACAAATGGTGAAAACTCGCGCGCGAAATCCAGAACAATGCAAAAGCTATTCCAACTTTGAGTAAAATTTAGCATTTAGTATTTAATTTCTATAGCATTTATCATCATAACCTAACATTTTTATTTATATATAACGACTACATGTTTGTTGTAAATAGTAAGCGCTTGGGAATATTTATAGTTTAAGCACTTTAGAAATACCATTATTATCATTGTGGATTGATTTTCGTGCGTGGCCGTTGGCGCTTTCCTTCTTATGCGGATCATTACTTTAAAATAATTTTTTTTTGTGACTACTGTGAACAGACATTTCGGTTGAGGAAATCTCAATTCAAGTCGAAAATCAAACAAATTCTTCTGGAGATACTTCAGAAAACAGATGACTATATTGATGTTCCCCAAATACTTTGTGATATTAAACAAATGAAATTGTTATAATTTGCATATTTCATTTATTTCCCGTGTCTGCCACCAATATCATGATTTTATCAAAAGCTTTAAAATAATCTGTAACTCTACAGGTCAGTTTCTGTTTTGTTATATTGTCTAACCTTTATTATTTTCAATTACATTACTTTTCCCTGCCTCGAATAGCGTTTTTGCTAATTTGCAGGGGAACTGTACTTAAGTTTATATATCTAATAAAGTTTTGTTTGTTGTTGTTTGTTGTTTGGATAGAGCGAAAAGAAAGACCGGGAGCCAAAAAGCAAGTCGAGAGGAAACTGGTCCTTCTTTTCGCCCAGAAGACCTATTCACAGGCTGTTTTGTGACATGCCAGATCAACTGAAACTCATCGATGCAAATGTTAACTATTTTCATTGTTACAACTAGTGATCTTATTGGCCTAGACTCGAAAACCACTAAAAGGTTAGGGTTCAAGGTCCATTTTGTGTAATTTTTATAAGGTTTCAAGCAATCTAAGACCCAATCACACAACATACAATTTTTAAAAGATATTGCATTTGGGGAACTTCATCAAATAAGCATAATTATTAGCTATTGTCTTCTGCTATTCTGATTGGTTAAGCACGAACATTTCCTAAAATTTATTTGACGCAAATGGATTTTCTTTATTTTTATAATGAAATATAATTATTAACCATCAGCTCCTCTTCTATTCTTAAAATCAAAGATATTCTATGTGGGAAAGAGCCGATGCCGCAGAACAATGAAGTTTGCTGTAGTCTTATGTCTTACGCAGGGCCCAAATGGATATCAGTCTAGAGCTGAATGGGTTACCCTGCATAAATAAAGATTACTACAACTACTTAACATCCTTTACAGCTACCCTAAACGTGCAGTTGCGGTGATTTAAGTATAAGATATAGATGGTTTTGGGAATGCAAGACTTCACAGTCTCCTGATATGCTATATAATCTTGGAAAGCAATTTGTTTTCTGTATCCGATGCAAACTAAACAAAACACCATTACGATATATCTGCCGGGCCGCTGTCCCTTAAAACCACGGGTCCGAAAATCTATAGAATGCTGCAATTTCTTTGTCAATGTTTCGCCGTTAGGCAGTTACGTACTTATAAAGAATGCAGTAGTGGCCTCCTGACTACAACCTGAGACAAAATTAGTTGGGAAGGTTTGTAAAACGCTAAAAAAATGACACCACCTTTGGGTTTCAGCTCAATTAAAGGCGCGCGCAACGCTTTTTATAGCCCCCTTCTCCCCTAAATCCAATGTTAAAGACGTCTATACAAAAGACAGTGTAAGTTAAGTATTTGCGTTAACAGCAACTTTGAAAGAGGGGGGACGAGGGGGGAGGAGTGAGGAAAACAAGGAACCTTCCCAACACTTTTGTCTTTGGTTGTAGCCTTTAATAATTTATTTTGACGTTAAAGCCTTTAAAGCTATTATTTCGTTTCCTTACGCCCACTAGTTATTTTTGATTAAGGTCAAGCTTTTCTTTCATCATAGCTTTTTCAAAGTTTGCTAAAACCGAACTCTTTTCAATTACGTAGTTCCAGCTCTTGATCATTGTAAATTTATATTTTTAACTATTGTTCTGCTTTGAATTTTGATTATATTAATTTGTTTAAATTGTCATTTTGCGATAAAAGATTTGACATTAAACTGTGCGATTTCCGACAAGTCCTAGCGTTTGCGTACTTGACACTTTCGAGTTAAATTTGGGAGAGTCGAACAAAGAAAATAATTATTGAAAGTGACCTTCCTCCGATCCAATGGAGTGGTTTTTTTTTAAGACAGGCAGCTGCTCCACAAACCATATACAATTCTACATTAGGTTTGGGATTTGCATTTCATGTAAGGAAACCGATTGGCACAGTTGATTTATTCAAACAAGGATGTGTCCATGGAACTTATTCACGTTTTAACCATGCCAAATTGCAAAGTTCTGCGCCCCATAAAAAGAAAAAACAATGTTATTTTACTTTACCGTGTCTCGTTTCAATGTCAATGTGTCAACGAGGCGTACTGTAACTACGATGTATACGGAGAAAATTGCTGTGAATTTTTTATTATATTTGTTTTGTCGTTCCTCTCAGTCATGACGTTTTGCGAAAAAAAGTTAAAATGACGCCTGAACACAAAAAAATTAAAATTGAACGCTCGCCACTTACAGCACTGTAAGGCTGGATTTCAGTAACGAATGAGTCGGAGTCGGATTCGGAGTCGCAATCTGAAGCGCAGAGCGATAAGTATAAATCAAACCCATTGAATCGGAAGACGATTACGGAGTCATAAGCGGAATCGGAAGAAAATGGACGGTTCTGATTCTTCCGACTCTGACTCCGTCGAGCTTATGACTCCTCTTACGACTCCTATTTTCGATTTTCGCTGGGTCGGAAGCGCTCTCACGACTCCGACTCTGACTCCGTCGCCAGTGAAACGAGCCTTAAGAACACCTTCCCCGCACAGGTTACAGCATTTGCATCGTGGAAACCCAAAAATGATGGTCCAGTTTTAATACTGCATGTACCCTACTGGTGCACTGTAACATTAAAGAAATGTATGGTATCTCGAAAAGAATTTATTTAATTCACTCGACATCCTCTTCTTGTTGTTAAAGTTTAGCCTAATTTTGAACCCAAAATATATAAAATCTCCATGACACAACCTTCTCTTAGTGCAATCACTCACTCTTTGAAGACCAACTTCCTTTTCAATACAATCAAAAACAGCAAACGTTTGACTTTGAAATTCATTTTATTAGGTTTATTACGCCACAACCATACTAACTTGTTTTGAACCCAAAGTTTTACGTTTTCCCAAATGGTCTACCTCTACAAAACAAAATCGTAGCCTCCCCTTCAAGCAACTCCAGAGGACGGGGTCTGGGGCAAAGGGAAAGTCCCCTCACCAGTCTCCCGCTCTAGCCTTTTACACGGCCCCATTCGTCTTTACCAGTCTCCCGCTCTAGCCCTGAACCTTGTCCCCAAGCCCTTCTCAGCTTTCAAAATGGCGTGCCGGGGGTAGAAATTCCTGGAAAAATACTCCAAAAATCCTAATGTGTAAAACACGATGAAATGTCTGGTTTCGTTTGAACAACGGTTTCAGATTGCCAGAGGGCAAACACGGCTGCCAATCTCTGGAACAAACCTCCAAAAACGCAATTTCCTCATATGTCACGTGATAAAATGCTCCTCGATTCTTGGAGTATTTTATCCAGGGGTTTCTACGCCCGCCGCCATTTTGAAAGCAGAGAAGGGCCTGGGGACGAAGTTGCTTGCCATTTACGCGGTAGAGTCTACCTGCTGTAGCTCATAAGGAGGTCGGACACCTTATCGAGACTTATATAACGTAATATCGACACTTAAAATTTTATTTTCAATAAATTTTGAAGTGTAAAAAAAAATCTAAAATCCCCACTCAGGATTGAACCTGTGACTTCAACTAGGCTTAGGCTTACATAGCCTACCGTACCACAGTACCACCTAGCTTCTTGGGTTGTTTAGGTCTAAATTTAACTACTCAAACTGTTAACCCCAACCTCAACTGAAAGCCAACCAGTTACTCCGTTATATATTCTCATTAAGGTGTCCGACTAGCATTTAGACTCTACCCATTTACACGGCCTCATTCGTCTTCTTTCTCTTTTGCTCAGAGTTGCCTGTAAGGGAGGCTACCAAGCTCGTGTGAAGTGCAGCCACACTCTCTCAAATAAAAAATATACAAGCCCGGTAACTCAAAGTACGTCAAGAACGTTAACGATAATCTCACATTGAATTCGGGCTTGAACTTCTCAATAAAGATTTCTTTAAAACATTTTTGTACTTCAAGTTTCCTTCTTTTTTTGCTTTTAATTGACTACTTGCAAAAAACTGAGACTAAAATAATTTAGCAGTATAAAAAGGCTCTTAAACATGCGAGGCAAACAGATACCTTGTTACAGTTTCTGGTTTATCAAGCAACTTAGCCCTGAGAATTTGCACATACATCAACATTATATTCCTTTAGCTGATGCATTCTATATTCCCATTACCTGTTTGCTTGACAATGTTTCCATACAAAACGAGAAATTAAAAGTTGACCTCTCTTTGGGGACTTAGGTTTCATGAGGATAGCGCCATCTCAAATTTAGTGTCGAAAGTAATTCTTGTGTATTTTTGTTCTCTATTTCTACGTTAATACATTGCTCATTTCACTTCTTATTTCCATTTCTACCCACCCCTTAAACTCGTTCCCAGGGTCTTCTCCTTCACGTCTCCTGGAGCGAGGGAGGACGGGAAGGAGAAGACCCTGGGAACGAGGTTGCCTCCCCCCCCACCCCCACCCCCCCCCCCCCCTCGCCCGCGCGCATCCGCAAAAAAAGACATTGTGGCAGCTACAATTAAGACATTTTCCATTACTAAAACTATCGATTTCACTATATTCTAAAAGTGAAGAGTACACGAGTGAAAAACAACTCTGAGTACAAAATTCGGCAAAAAAAACTGTTCACTGTATTCACCCTTTCACTGCGAACTAGCGGCCTGGAGCGATGAGAGGCGGCTGTACTCGCAGGCTACCGGCTCAATGGGGCACAAAAGCGTGAAAATGCAATCATGACTTTTCCTCTGCTTGACACTTGTTAGACATTTTCCCGCCTTTTGTTAGCGGTTCGTTCTTTTTATCCTTAGTTCTGATTGGTTTATTCCATAATTTGTGGCCGCTGTGATTTAAAAATATGACTATATATCACTGATAACACGCAATAAGATAATTACATCATTACAAATCTTGTCTCGTATGACGTTTTTTTTTTGACAGAAGACTTGAAACTACGACTCAGTCACTCGATTCGTTCTTCAGATACAATTGAGAAACAAGCTTGACAGATGTTCTTTAAGATACCTTTAACCATAATTATGTAACTTGACTATATGTTAATCAACTCCTTCAAATCCTTGGGTATTTTCGATGGCCAGTCGAAGTTTCTCTCGAAGCTCGTAGTACGTTCTATAGCGAGGTAGGTCCAACCTGTTAAAACTAACAAACCAAATCGAACGGTAAGGAATGGCACCCCTTCAGCAGTACTTTCCTATGGTCCTGTTTATAATATTGCACATGGTCGTTCTAACATTTAAGTCTGTGGATGAAATTATACAATGAGACCATTCAAATGAAAGCTGTTCAGCAATACTTTTCGATCATCCTGTTAGTTTTTCAGTATCTTAAAAAATGAAATTTGGTATTTTCTTGAAGTTTGATTTTGGGCACTTTGGGAGAAAGGTTAAATTTCGACTTTGACCAATCTTGGGTGTGAAGGGATAAAAGGTAGTTCACTAAACGAGAGTGCCATATAACGACGTTACCTGTTAGTACATAGACCTTATTCATAAATCATTTAAATGGCGGCCGATTTATTATTCTTTGATATTAATGTTAATTTATTTGTTATTTATTTTCCAATACGGCCATCCCTCAAACTGAGGATTATTGGCCGGGTGGTCAGAGTGATGCTATTTTACAGAATTTGCCACCAGGCTCTTGAACAAGTTTACATTTGAAGCCTGGCAGAAACAAGAGTCTGGCAGAGAGTTCCAATCACGAATAGTTCGCGGCAGAAAGCCTTTGAGATTCTGTATTGCAGATTATGCGGAGAAGTGAGTGTGGTTTCATGTGGCGTAAGTGTCTTGTTGGTAACCTAATATTGTTTCCTCCATTAACTGCCACAAAGCCATGCACAATTAGCCCTATTGGCCTCGTTAGCACGCGCAAAATTCATTATAATTTTTACTCTAAAATGAGGCTAAGGGGACTAATAAACATAAATATTAAAGAATAATAAATCGGCCCTCATTCATGAATAAGGTCTATAGAACACAGCACAAGAAGGGGATACCTCCGTAGCAAAGAACATGCTTCACAAACTTACCAGGTGTGAGCTCTTGGTAAGGAATGAGGGGTACCCCAAGGTTCAATCGTGAATTTCTGCGGACCATTACTGCCGTACAACTCCGCAAACCCGTTCATTGGGACACGTGACGTGCCGGTAACAAACTGCAAGAGCCTGGCACGAGTTTCCAGATCAAATGACATCAGAGCCTGTATGACGTCAGGCAAAATATGAACGAGGTTAATAACAAGGGTAAAATAGCAATTTTTATCTTCCAGAGTCAAATATAAACCTACTGACATCAAATACAGTTCTAACTTTTGACTGTGGAACTCTCTGGCTTCTTGGTTATACCGGGGATAGGGACGATTGGTGAGAGTGAAATGTAAAGCTCGTCGAGGTTGGAGAGCGAAAAAGCAGCGCGCGGAGGGGAGGGAGAAGGGGTGCCCCCCTTTTAATTCCCTTCTCCCTTTCTCTTCCAAGGGAGCCTCTGAAGGGAGCTACACTGGAAAAAATCCAAGTTTGACCATTAACATGATAGCTGTTTAGCCGTAGATTCCTAAGGCGCTGTTTATTATGCTTTCCATTGAAGGTAGCTTTAACTTTTGAGAGCGTGACTTAAATCATTGTAGTAGTTCTTCTGTGACTTTTGAGTCTGTGTAAAAAATCCTTAGAAGAGAAGGACTGCAAAGTTCTGATTTTGTAGAATGGGATATCGACAACAATACTTACATTCGGTACAAGTGTCGATTTTATGTGTTTGTGTTTATTTGGTGCTGCTTTTATGCAGTCAAGTCCATCATTATGCTTTATTTCGCGTCATCCAGATGAATAAGTGTACATATATTTTCATCAATAAGAACATGACCATCGCACTAACAAACTCATTTTGACCTAAACGACACCACATCCTGCGCCAATGGCGAATGCAATTGCGGCTACCTACCTTCCAGAACCACACGATCACGTTATGTTTATCGCTGTAATCTCCTCGATAATTCGTGTTTCTGCGCCAGTCAAGGATGTCAATCTCGCCTAGACCACACATGAGAAGCTAAAGAAACAAAAGTTTCACTGTTACAAGGATTGTTACAAAAGACCCAGGTACTCCCAGACCACTCCCATAAGCAATAAGCGACCACTCCCGAAAGCGACCACTTCCATAAGCAATAAGCGACCACTTCCATAAGCAATAAGCGACCACTTCCATAAGCAATAAGCGACCACTTCCATAAGCGACCACTTCCATAAGCGACCACTTCCATAAGCGACCACTTCCATAAGCGACCACTTCCATAAGCGACCACTTCCATAAGCGACCACTTCCTTAAGGGACCACTTCCTTAAGGGACCACTTCCATAAGCGACCACTTCCGTAAGCGACCACTTCCGTAAGCAACCACTTCCATAAGCGACCACTTCCTTAAGGGACCACTTCCATAAGCGACCACTTCCGTAAGCGACCACTTCCATAAGCGACCACTTCCATAAGCGACCACTTCCGTAAGCGACCACTTCCATAAGCGACCACTTCCGTAAGCGACCACTTCCGTAAGCAGCCACTTCCGTAAGCGACCACTTCCGTAAGCAGCCACTTCCGTAAGCGACCACTTCCGTAAGCAGCCACTTCCGTAAGCGACCACTTCCGTAAGCGACAATTCCCGTAAGCGACCACTCCCGTAAGCGACCACTCCCATAAGCGACCACTCCCGTAAGCGACCACTCCCGTAAGCGGCAATTCCACTGTAAATTCACGGTATTTGCGTTATAGTCAGAAACACTTCACGTAATTCCTTTGACATACTGCAAGATCCCATGGGCGACCAATGGCTGTCTTTTCAGTAAATGGTCGCTTAGGATAATTAATTTTCGCGAGCGACGAGCTCTAGCTAAAACCCAGTGGGCAAAGACAACAACCGACATTAAGTCCAGTCCACTGACCATTCGGTTTGTTTATAGTTTTCAGGACTTTTCTGGTCTACATGAACATATCACTGGAGTCCAATACTAAAGCGATATTTTTTTTAATAACATGTCTACATTCAATACACCACAATAATAAACACTTCCTTACCTCTAGCTCCCTTTCATCAAATATTTGTATCAAGTTGTGAGGTATAAGTTCGCTAAAACCCTGAAAAGCACAATAAATAAATATATAAATAACTACATAAATAATAACTAAACTAACGCTTTACGAAAAGGTCGGTATTAATGCGTTTTTCTAAAACACCGCGTTGGATCAGTAGAATTGGGCAAACAAAGTCAGTTCGCGTAACTACGAGTACAGTGGTTCATTTAATATTAAGTTATAGGACACAAGACAGAGAATGCGGCCAAACTATGTATTGGCTAAAAAGCGTCTGATTAGACGCACTAAGCTTATGGATGCAAAATCCAACGTGCCTGCTTTTACATTCGGGCAAACTACGAGACAAATGACCACAATTATTCCACTACAATGTCTCTCTCCACTCAGGTGTAGAATGAGACGAACTGGCATCACATTTGAAGTAGATATACTTTAAGCAAGCCAGAGATTAGCGCAATTAGTCTCTTCGAATCTATCTTGAACGAAATCCATGAGTGCTGCCAGGTGTGTCGTTATATGTAACTAGTAATAAGTGACTGTTCACAACTCACCTCCATGAATTTCTTCATCTGATCCTCAACGCGGCTCACAAATCTCCACTTGATTACGAGACTGAAAAACAACAAGTGAAACTCATTTAGTTAAAACTGACAAATGTGGCGATTACCGCTTCTGTATTTAGATGCATGTTCCACTTACTTGATATACTCTCTTTTGTTCGCGTTTGTGACTTTGATTTCTGATCCGCCAGGCTTGAGGTCTTTCAATGTTACCTACAAAGTTTGCATGTCTGGAGTCAGTCATGCCAACTACTCACCAAATTACCAACTACTTACTGTTATGCAATCGAACTATCGCGTCGATCCAGCAATTTTCCAAACCGCATGGCCAAATAGCGAGGAACAAGCCTCCTGCGCCTGCTTACTGCACAAAAGCAGGCGTAATACGTGCATGGCGGTGGGGTTATGGTTTGTTTATCTTCAAATCTAAGAAACTGCGGGCAGGATCAGTGGCAACCCCGTATAACTCACTGCAGTGCGTATAAAGCAAGTGCTAAACGTAAAACGCACAGAGCTACAAATTCATACTCCTTGAATATCATTATTTGGTAGGGACCTGTGAAATAATTACCTGTCCAAATAACTCTTCATCTACGCTGAATGTCAAGTCCAAATCTTCAGGATCATTTTCGAGAATCCAGTTCAAGCTGTTGTAGTATTCGGAATCCTTGACAATAAGAAACAAACAAGAAATGTCAAGCTCAACACTTTTCTTTTCATTGAAACCATCAGAGGAATTTCAAACAGAGATTTGGCCACTGAAAGTCCTGAAAGCGGTAAGGGGCGAAGACTGTTTTTAGAGGGAAGGGGGGATGTCTTGTTCATGCTCGAAAAGTGGCTCTGAACTCCTTCCCAAAATACTAATTACAATAGCCCAATTTCGATATATTAAAATTCAACTTGAAACAAAAGACATCACTACGAGGCTTAGGGGAATGACAGTAGGGATTTATATGGTTTAGTCCCCTAAGCCTTGTAGTGATGTCTTTTGTTCCAAGTTGAATTTTAATATATCGAAATTGGGCTATTCGATAATAACAAGCTCATTTTCTAGTTATAAGCATTTAAAGTTAAGGGTGTCTTTAACAGGTTACACTGTTACTATGGTAACCTGTCATGTCATGACAATGACCATAACTTGTTCAACAATGAATGGGCATTTGTCTGACAGCATTATTGTAACATATCAAAGTTGAGATCCCATGGAAATAAGACAGACAAGACACTTACCACACTCTCCATGTCAATCAGCGTGATCGCTTTACCCAGCATCATTTTGTAAAATGGGCGAATGAAAAACGCTGTAAAGAGGGAAACATCATCTTAGACTATAGTCTTAAACTCTTTACTATAAACACTCACGGGACAAAACTGGGTGTCTATTTCACACCGGTAGAGTTAAAATTGAAATTCACTCTGACCGGGAAGAAATAAAGTTAAAAGTAAGCAATCAAGAGGTTCGAGCATCCACATACGAGAAAAAAAAAGACGGCAAATGATTATGAAAAATAAACAAAAACAGAAGCTTATGTTATGAGCTTCTGACAAAAATCAAAGGCTCCTATGAGCCAACTCGTCAATACGAAACGTTCTCACCCTCCCCTCTCTTAGACGTTTTGCTTTACCAACCCCCCACCCCCTGCGTCCAACTCCCCACCCTCCCTTGCCTCTAACACCTTCCCCAAGGCAGGTGACCATTACATATCGCGGGCTCGATGTTAACAGCCGATCGAGATATCAAGCGAGTAGAATTTTGTCCCACTCCTATAACTCGTTTACCGCTTCGCGTATCCAGGAGTTAATCAAAGGGCTCTTAAAGCCATCTCGTTAATGCGAGAGAATGTAAGGTTAATAAACAACAACAACAACAACAACAACAAGAATTGGAAAAGTTGGGTGCCTTTGATAGGTAAATGTAGTAAAGACGTGATAGGTAATATGTGTAAAGCTGCTAAATGGTTTATTGAAGTTGAAAGATTGAAAATACCTGTAGGTCTAATCGTAGAGTTAGACATTGCAGTCATAGAGGACTTAAGGGCTCTTTTACGAGCCACCAAATCAATAAAAGTCATGAGCAACAAAATAATCACGAGTATGAATGTAAATAATTTTCATGTTAATTTAGCGTATTTGTTCAAAATAGTCTTCATTTTACAGCTGAGGGGAAACTTCAACTTGATTATATTAAGCGAATGAGCCGAGGCCAATTTGGTTGCTACGGGGGGAAATTATGAGGAGGGATGGGGGTGGCAAAACTACTTAGATTCAATCTATCTTTAGAGAGCCCTTTTACTTAGTTAATTTTCTTTGTTTTGTATCAGTCACAGTATTTTAGAAGCAATGACTTGTATGGCATTACAATGGCGATTTTCTTATCAATCGAAATTTGGGAAAGATGTTCGAAGGTTAAAAAATATTTACTATCTTTATTTATTGATATTTAAACAAAACTAAAACATATTGCAACGATTTTCATTTGGGATTAAAATTGATTTACTAGCAATGTTTTTAAACAGCCAATTAATATGTGCAGTGTATATGTGGATGTATGAGACAAAACAAGAACTTTGTGCATGTGAATAAGTTCAGTAAAAAGACTTCAGTAAAAAAGGAATGTTTTATCTAAATACTTCACTAAGGTAGACTATTGTAAAAAAGGCAAATGAAAATATTTTACTTGTCGCTTTTTCCGTCAACTAAAAAATTGTGTACCTTCGGGCAGAATGGTGTCTCTTGTAGGAATAGAGCTGGCGATTAGATTTCGTTTCCTTTTATAGCCGAAGCTGTTTTCAAAACATCTCGGCTTAAAGAAGCCTTGGTAAAAACGACAAGCGACGTGGCCCCGAAAATTGCCGACATGAGACGTTCTGAACAGCGAGAAACGGCTCGATTCCGCTTCAAAAATACGACAAATTACGACAGCGACTTTAGAAGGTTGTGCAATTTACCAATAAAAATTAAACATTATTGACCATATCGTTCATATCAACACCCGACGGCCAACGGTCTGTTTTACATGTAATGATCAATTTGTTATTGAAACGTCTACCAACCTCGTTCCCAAGGCCCCTATCTTCCTCTCTCTTGGATCGGACGTGCAGTTAGAGTACACCCTAGACTCCCGGTAAACACATACATATCCGTGACCTTTGATTTTTGATTTTTTTTTGGCGCAAATTGGTTTTAACAAGCTTAATAATTTTCCTTCGAGCATTTTTATTTTAAAAAGAGACTTTTCTTTTGATCTTGATGAAAAATTGCACTTTATCAAATAAAGACAAATAAGTGACAGGTCACGCGTGTGGTTTCCGTTCGAATTACACGCACCGGCTCCCCCGACGGTGTCAATTTGCGCGAGGGCAAAAGTAACGACCCTCCCCTCGGGTGAATGTCATTTTGTCTCTGTGACGCGGTCGCTAAGCTTTAGTATTCGAATTTCGTGGTACAGCCGTTTGGATCGCGGACAATGGCGAAGCGAAGATGGCCAGAATCGCTCCAAAACGGAGCCCTTTTAGAGACCGTGAAAGGGAATTTGGAAGCTAGCACGAATCGCACGGGTAGACATTTAACCTGCGGCCTCACTGGTGGCAATTCGGGGAGCTTGAGTTGAATTGTTTAGAATTTATTGGCTTTCGCGTGGCGAGGGTTCGCTCAGAGGTCTCCAGCCTTCCCTTCTTTTATAGTGGATAGTGGGGCGAGTGACAAAAGTTGTAAAAATGCATTTAAACCGGTCAGGATACATCAAGAGACAATAAAGTAAAGGTGAGAAGACTTTAGTGTGTAATATTTTCGATTTTTCTATCGCTTATCAATTCCGTGACAAATCGTATTATTACCTAGTATATTTCATTACTGTGTACTGGCTTCGAGTCACTCACATCACGATTGGTCTGCCTGTGGGATCATCCAATTTAAATCTTTGATGTGTGCCACAACGCATCGGATAAATGTTTACGCTTATCCGCGTTTGTAGATCTTTATATATATAAGATATAAACATCTAAGAATTTTACGGAGATTTTAAAGAAGAAAAGAACTGATCCATGACCTATGGTCGCTACAATGTCTGTCATTGATCGATCAGATTCCGTTCACGCATATTCATTGCTATTTTAAGACTTAAATTCAGTCAGGAAGTCAAGACAAAAAAGTGCATATCCTTAGAATTCCTCTATTCGTCAAAGAAAGAATTGAGCAAATATATATTTTTCCAACCTTAATTTCATTTTTAAGACAGTTTTGAGATTCGCTCTTTCCTGTTCTTTATAATCTTTCGGAAACCGGACATTCCACAAAGATAACAAGTATCGCAGAACATTCATAATCCATCGGACAAAATTATCAACAAAAGCCAGAGAAACTTTTGATAACTCAGACGTCAGATGTGGGTGGGCTGAAATATCTGTTTTCCGCTTAGTTGTCAATGCTTGTTAAAGGAAATATTTCACGCAGTTGTGTATGTTGTTATCGATATCGATATGAAATGTTTTGGAAAGTGAAGCGGACATTGATTTTTCTTTTGTGGAGAGTTGAAAAAGAAATGGCTGCATAAGTTAATGTTATACATGAATGGGTTATTTGCGAATATATAGTAGTTCTGTCTTTTTTTATTCGAAAGTCAAGAGCTTTCTATTTCCGGTATCATGTGTTTAATAACTATTAGAGATTAAATGGGTCTGCTTTAAACCTCAAAATATAGTGTTGACAGTGTCTTCTTGACGACCCCCGGGGTCAGGACCGCAGTAAAATTTCGTAAAATATTCTATTAAGATCCAAGTCTTATGCGATAGTCATATATTGAAATAGTGGGATCTTGCAATTGTTTTTTAATAGCTCCTCAGAGTTTATTCCGCGTGTAAGTGTAATGTGTTTCTCGGAGCTAGGCAGTATCTCCATTACATCTGGTTTGAAATATTTGAATCTCCAGCATAATAGCTGTACACTCTTTATCAAGTTTCCCGGAAAGTGACATCATGAAACTTAGCGCCCCAATTTCTCAAATTATAAAATTTGTACTAAAGTAATCAAACATGCGGGATTCCTGACCGCAGTATTTTTCAAAACCTTTTTCTGATCTGCCGGAGATACAGGCAAAGGTTGTCCGTCGTTGCATTATTATGCAGTATTACTTTATTTTGTATTAAATTTTCCACCGCAGAAATGTACTCGCGCAGAAAAAATTACTTGTTTTAATGATGTATATCGGCTTAACAAGAACTTTTCAACAGTGAATATATTGCTATCATAACTCCGAGGCGACCGGCACAACAGTCATCTGTATTCCCGATTCAACTCCACACACGTCCTCAAAACCCGGGTCAAAAGAACCAGAGACTGTTATCATAATACTGATACATATTTACAACAACGTACAATAATTCACTCACTAGTTTTCTCGTTGTTTATGTTCATATTGGCGCCAGAACAGCAACCATATAACTAGGAGAACTATAAAAACCTCCGGTCAGGAAGTGAAATTGTTTAATACCGATGCCTTGGATTTTATTTATACTTGACCAGAAATCCGCAAACATTTCCTCCCAGCAGAAATTTAAGGTGTCCCGACGCGCAAAAATTTCCTCCCGCAAAACAAATTCGGTCAAAATTTCCTTGTGCACGGTAGCTAAACTAATAAAACTATGACGTCTTTCCCATACTATTGCATACAAACGCAAAGTTCATGCTATTTTGCTCTGCCATATCGCTCATATTAAAACACAAACTTTCCCGTCCAATAACGTCTCCATTCGTAAAAATAGACCGTGAAATTCTCAAACTACGTTTCCCAAGAAAACGTATTTGACCTATTTTTACCATTCTCGAAAGCAGCTTGAATGGCTTTACGACAAATGATTGAAAATTTTAAATATTGATACGTAACGTGAGATATCGAAACTAAGAATTTTAATATCTTTGCAGTGACGTAATGTGAAATATGACAAGTTCATGACAAGTTCTGACATCCCAATACCCTAGGGAAATTAACAATAGGACCGGGGGTGTTCCTCAAATTTTTTAGTGACGGTATGAACCTGCACTTGGCACCGGTAGCATACGTGTTGTAGTATTGGCTGATCCGTGTACTTTCGCTTTTGTGCTATCTTAAAACAATTAATAATTGCTATTACAGTTTCATTATGTAACAGTACGCAAAAGACGCAAAAATTTAAGCCATTGAAGGCTTGCCGCAATTCCATTCAACCGTCATCATTATAAGCCAAAAAATCAACACAACTATGACATGTTTACCATACTATTACACAATCAAACCACTTGGCCAATCATAATGCAGAACGTAGCTAATCAGGAAATTGCCTGCTGCTGAGTTGACCTCTGATACGCTTGGTTAATTGCACGCTTACTTGTAACTCTAAAATTTTCTTTCCACCAGTGATCGAGTGCATTGTTATTTAGAAGTTGCTGAAACCAATTCTGTGGTCGTGGAAATACCCAAGCCCTCCTTGGCGACGAGCAAGTTCGTGGCGAGCTCCTAAATGTAAATAAAACGCCGACAAACCTTGAAGATAGCGTAGTTGAAGGCGTCTTCTTCGGTGTCTTCTCGCAAAAAAAAATGCCGGATTGTTATATTTATCAAATGATAAGCAGGAGAATGACTGAAATTAAACTTACAAGATCTCGATTCGTGTCATCCATGTCGATCTGTACGTTTTCGCGCGTAAACTGCAGTGTCAGTGAACTCATATCTTATTATATTTTACCCTGGGGAGTCTTTTACTGTGTAACCGCATCCCCAAGGGTAAGATGAAACCTGAGATAAACCGAACCCAAGCCATTAACCCTTGGGAAGGCCCCAAACCCAAGGTGTGTGTAACCACAACTCAATAGAAAAAAACGCAAAGTTCATGCTATTTTGCTCTGCCATACCGCTCATATTAACACACAAACTTTCCTGTCCCATTTAACTTTCTTATAACCTCTCCATTAGTAAAATACACCGTGAAATTCTCAAACTACGTTTCCCAAGAAAACGCATTTAACCTATTTTTACCCTTTTAAAGTAGCTATAATGGCTTTACGACAAATGATTGAAACTGATAGGTAACGTGAGATATCGAAATTTAAGAAGAACTAATACCTTTGCGGTAACGTAATGTGAGATATGACAAGTTCATCACAAGTTCTGACATCCCAATACCCTAGGGAAATTAACAATAGGTCCGGGGGTGCTCCCCAAACATTTTAGTGGCAGTATGTGACGCCCTTCTTGAAATCCTAACCGCTTTAACCAACCATATCCTCAATGCCCTAATATAGCTTCTATAAAGAAGGAACAAGAAACCCCCCCGGACAAAAGTCCACAAAATTTTGTTAACAACTTTTGTCCCTTTTTAGTACTCGACTTCGAAATCTCGCTTAATGCGCAAGCGCATTAACGAGATAAAAATAACTAAAAGAATGAAAAACACATGTAGTTATATCAGATACCATCAAGAAGTTTTCCATGATACACAGCCATTCCAGCGAGACGACCAATGAACTTGAAGTAGGATAGATGCTCTTCGTTGCACATGCCAGAGTTTGGGTTAATTTGAAGCGTGTAATTATCACTGCAAAGAGAGTACAAAATATGTTACAATGAATCATCACTTTCCAGCGTCCGGGACATTTTCAAGTGAAATGTAGCGAATGTGCTCTTCTCTGAGTAACCATCAATGTACTGCAGTGTTGTACAGGAAATTACTGAAGTGATGACCTGTTTTGGTTTAAATAAGGTTAAGAAATGCTTCACAAGTTGCGTCAAAGTTTGAAGAAGGCCAGTGCAGGACAAAGAGGGACTGAGAATAATAAAACAGCTAGTGTGCGTTAAGTCAGTCAAATGTGTTAAAGATGGGTTTACAGCGGGTTTAATACAAGCTAAAAATAGCGCCAGTCTCTGGTGTCAGAGGCTTGTCTCGCGCTCTCATCTCTCTCAAATTACACGCCCCGACCGCCCACGAAAGCGTGCCGCGAGAAAACATCTGGTGCCCAAGGTAAAGTGCCAATAGCGTGAGTTCCAATATACTCAATTCCTGCATTGGTTTCTTTTCTTGTGGTACATAACGTCACATTGCCGCGATCTTTATTTGAGCGTAAAAACAAACAGCTTGAGTGGTCTTGTCTCTTTACAATCGTTTCTTTACTGATTGTGCTGCAATTTGAACATCATCGACTAATCGTAAACATTCAAGATTTTACATTTCAAGATGCGAGAAATGTGTGCAATTTGCGTATTAATGTGACTTAAGGCCTAGTCACACTACAGTCAAAAACAAAAAATAGCCCGTGCAAAATGACATAAAAACAAAAACATTCCACAAAAAGAGTGTCCCACCGGAGCGGTTTCTTTTGTTTTCCTCGATTTTTGCACGGGCTAATTTTTGTTTTTGACTGTAGTGCGACCAGGCCCTTATTCCTGAATATTCCCGAGAAGGTAGATAGAACCACTACAATACCAAACATATCTTGAATTTCATGTGTCGCACGGGTTATCGGATATGACAATTCAAATGTGATAACTCAAAACTGTTTTATGATTTTTATTCCGGAATGCCCCACTGAAGTTATCGTTCTTACCTAGCCGAATATTCAAACAGACCATAATAAGGATTGAACACTTCCTTGGAAAGCAAGTAGAACCACTCCCTGTTTCAAGAAAGAAAAACATGTTAGGCTCTAAAAAACGGTAGCAAACGATGGTTACGAGTAACCCGCCAATGCTAATGAACTACTTAGTACGGATTATACAAAAGAGGCGGGATAAACAACTTAGTTTATATGCTATGCAAGCTGAATAAAATGAACTGTTCTTGAATAGGCCATTTCCATTTCCGAGTTGCCTTTAGCCTCACTATCTCGCTTTGATAGAGAGGCTAAAGGCAACTCGGAAATGGCCTATTATCGTAAGACTTATTGCAGGGACGTAACTAGTATTTGAGAAAGCAAGTCCGTTGTGTCCATTATCATTTCGAGCCGGAGGGACTCTGCACGCGCCAAAAACGCAAAGCTCTAGGACGGTCTATGTTCCAAAGGACGTGCGGGATCAATAGTGAACGAGCATTATTCCGAACATTCTACTGACCTTTATTTGGGACGGCGAGCATTTCACTTGAGAAATTGCAGCATCAAGTAAAAGCATTATAATAAATAAGCCGCACAGTACTCGAGTAGAAAACGTGTCTACGGTGACCATTCCTGGCGTTAACGGCGAAAAAATTACGCGATGCTAAATCTCCCTATTATCTATACATCGTTTACTGGGAATTTACTTCGAACCCATATAGAGAATTCGTATTTTCATAGAGAACCATACCTCTGAAGTCCTCCATAATCCAAACCAGTTTCTGAATCAAAGACAATCCAAAGTCTGGTCTTAAGAAGCTCGGTATTGGTGATAGTAACAAACACACCACGGTAAGAATCCAACAAAAGGTTGTTTCTTCTCACATGAATTTCATACTTATTAGGAACATTTACCTTGAAGGAAAAACAGAGAGAGATCTGTTACAACAGACTGTATAAAATAACGTAATAATTGTGGTGGCGATTTCCTTGAATAACACTGTGCATGTGGATGATAAAAGACTATGCATAAACAGTCAGAAAATGGGTTTTTCTTTAGCATCTTAGATAACAAAAACGGAAAGAGGAAATTTTTTTGCATGGTTTTAGCCCAGAAATCATCAGAAAACATAGAAATTCAAGTGAGCAATTCGCCACTCCAGAAACGTTGGGAAGACTGAGCACCTGCTTTTGACACAGAGATTTCTGGGATCGTTTGGGTAACCAATATGAGTTATGATTGGTTAATGGTTGCCCTTAATTGGAAAACATCAACCTATCGTAACTAACACTGGTTACCCAAACGATCCCAGAAAGCCTAGTGCCGAAAGCAGGTGTGCAGATTTTGGAGTGGAAAATTGTCCATGGTGAAGAACTGCTGAAGATGAAATGAAAACTGCAGCGGGCAATAACTTGTGGAACTGTCGGAGCTGGTCCAAAACCGGGTCCAACGGAGATGTTTTGTTACCGGCCATTGCTGCGTGATACTGAACACAAGATGAAATACCTCTCTTAAGCGACCACTTCTCTAGGCGAGCACCTTTCCTGGCATTTCGGGAGGTCGCTTAACCTTTTAATCCCCAAGATCAAAAAACAAATTCTTCCTCCTTGTCCCCGTACGTTTCTTTTAGAAGTGGGGAGAAGTTGTTAAATTAACTAGAGAATTCATCTTGCGTGATCATATCCTTAATTCTCATGGCCTCTCTAATTGATTAAAGTGCCCATAACGTTTAATTTTTTATTTTCTCATCTGAATGTAAACATCACACAAGGAACCTCTGCGAAACAATTTCGCGCTTTGCACAAAACGCGAATTTTTTATGAATATTTCAAATCTTCAAAATCCTATTTTTTTGCGGTATACTCGTCCCGCTGTTAAGAAGGCCAACGGGCTCACATGTTCCTTAATCTACGTCACGTATCCTTTGTTAACTGAGAGGGACCGAGAGGAGACTAATGCGAATGGTGGACCAAAATGGCGGCAAATTTGGAAGACTTTAAAAAATCATAAAAAATTGATATCACAATGAGAAATTTGGTGATGGTCACTACTGGGGCTTAAAGGGTTAACCCTTTAACACACAAGAGTGCCAAAGATCAAAATTCATATCAAATCCCAAATTTCATTTCGTAAAATATTGAAAATCAAATGGTGCCATGCAAAAGTACTGTCAAAGAGGTTTCATTTGAATGGTCGCACCATAGGATTTCATCCACAGACTCAAAAGTTAGAACAAATGGTACCATGCAAAAGTACTGCTGAAGAGGTTTCATTTGAATGGTCACACCATAGGATTTCGTCAACAGACTCAAAAGTTTGCACTACACTACATGTCGTCATAATTGTCTCTGGGAGTGAAAGAGTTAAGAACGGTATGACTGTATTTGACAAAAAAATGTGAAAGCCAAAACTAACAAAACAGACTAAAAGTGCTTACGGGCATCATGTCCCGTCACATGTACTTACTGGTCTCTTCAGCTTCGACCTGAAGTAATCACATTTGCGCTTAAAATCTCGAGAATATGGTACGGCCTGATAAAAAGGAGAAAAACAACATTAGCTAGTGACGATACCAAACCATAATGTACCATCTGTACATGGAACAGAATATTATTAATAACAGTTTAGTTCACATAAAATATGGGAGGTAATGAATGTTTAGTTAAATATTTACTTTTTTTGTTTTATTGAGGAAAATGAACTTGGGTGCACATCAGTAATGTTGAAGTATCTTTTCTTCTTTTCTATGAAATCTGACTGTTATTTAAACTCAAATTCGTCTTTTCATTTACAATCAGTGTTGATTTTGTGATCTCTTCTTGTAGTTTCCAGGCTCCATGCTGCTTTACCCGGCCACTTAGTTCCAGACTCCTCTTTTTTGAATTGTTTTAATTCCAACCGATCAACAAAAATCAGAAAACGTCAATGATGGTAACAGGATTAATATTCTTTACGTTTTTGACATTTGTGGACTTTCCATGACCTTCCCATAATCTAAAAACGACCAGTTATTTTTAAACAACTGTTCAAAGAGTCTTCAAAGGGACACGGTCACAGATTCACATGCGCGGACCAGGCTCACTTCAAATATCCTTTTCTGCCCTGATATTTTTCAAATATCCTTTTCCGTTCCGAGTTTATTCGTTTCCACCATGACTGCCGCCCCTTAGTGACGCCACTTTGAAACTGACACTTCAACTTGAAAAGTTTAGGCTACACAAAACGATTCAAGAAACTGGCGCATGCGCTCTCGTGACAGTGTCCCTTTAAACTCCCCTTGGTTTTGAGTTCACAGATTTGTCTCTGGCAAACTTCATTGTATTTTCTAACGTTTTTATTCACATGCACAGAAACTGAAAATTTTACATGCATTCTGTACAACGAATGTCATTTTCCACGATTTTCCATGACCTACACTTATAAAGCAACTATGCAGGCCTCAAAAATGTAATTCAACAATATTACAATTTCCAAGTATGTCCTGATCCGTGTGAACCCTGTGGTAAATGGAAAAATAAAGGGGACGTCCTTACCTCAGACGGTTTGTTATTGATTTGGATTCGAGGGTCTTCCCACTGAGTTGACTTTGTATCTGCAAGCCAAACAATGTTAATTAATTATGGTATCACACATCAGTTGAACACTGTGACAGACAATCGTCACTTCAGTAAATTTGGGGAAAGTGAGCACCAACATTTGGCACTGTTATTTTTGGATCGTTTGGGTAACCAATATGAGCTATGATTGGTTAATGGTTGCCTTTGGAAACCATCGACCTATAGTAACTGATGCTGGTTATTAGAGTACAACTCTTAAAACTATAGCATTGTGAACGTCCGGTTTTTATCTACAGTCTGCCTTCCTGTCTCACTCTGAATATAAACCACACGACAAACTAGATTGCTGCTAGGATTTTTCGTTTTATACATTTTTACATATATATATATATATTATAAAATTTTCTTTTTTCTCCTGTGTCCGCCTCGAATAGCCCTTGCTAATTGCGGACAAAACATTTGTAACTTAAACTTTAATTTGAAATAAAACTTGTTGTTGTAAACTTGTTGTTGTTGTAACCAAATGATCCCAGAAAGCTTTGTGTCGAAAGCTGGTGCGTAGTCTCTCTGAAGTTTCTGGAGCGGTGAATAACAACCTATTTTAGTAAGGAAATTCAAAGTATGTTAATTTATTTATTACAAGTACTAAAAATATTTACTGTGGTCGATGTAGAATACTCTTCCATCTTGGTGAACCCTTTCCTCCCATCCATCCTGCAGAAACAAACAAATAAACATGAAGATCAAGTCAAGTCTGTCAGAGATCTGCATGCACCTAATGTATTTTGCAACTGTGGTGGTAGCTAATAATAATATTATAAACCAGCACTTTAAAGTTGTTGAAAATGTATGACATGCCAATAATTATCATGCATGCAGGCAACTTTCAACTGTTTTTAAATTTATAAGTTTACACATAAATGTAACTACAAAGTACTGTCTGCCATTCAAATAAAATTTCTTTTGTAGCATTTTGTAATGGTGATTCTTACTGGTAAAGGTCCAAGGTCTGCATGAGTAAGTCTTGCTGATCGTGCAATTTCTGGTGACATTGAAGGTCCACCACTTGCATGATGATGAAGCCGAGGATCACGCTGAAAACAAAAATACAATTATACACACCGTAGTTATGATTCAAATTAGCACCCTCCTTCCAGTAAGCTCCCCCGCCCCTCCCCCCAAATTGAATATGCTATGCCAGAAAACTATTCTTATGAAGACATTGAGGTATAATTGAGAATTATATTCAGACTATGTGAGCCACTCACTGTTTTTCTAACCATGCAACTTCTACATTTTCCATTCTTGTTCATTAATCTGCTTTTTCAAGCTCACATTTTTTTTTGTCCTAAAAAGAAATAGGCGCCCCCTCTCCAATATGTACCCTCCCTTGAACTACCAAAAGTAAATAAGCGCCTCACGCGCTTAATCGAATCATTATATTACGGTAATTATAATCTTATGGCACAATAATAAACCGATTTCAAAAGAAAATGATGAAGAATGGTTTGTTCTACACATAGCCATTTATTTTACCATATTGTTGTCTGGCACTCTCTTTGGTGACTGCCATGAAATTCAAGAAACAACGAACTCTCAAATGAAGATATAGGATCGATTTCCAAATGCGTTTTTGGAAATCGGCCTGTACTCATTCCCCACAAAACCGACCCCCCTCCCCACTCCGGAGGAAAGGAAAGAGTAGGGAAAATTGAGTCTACTCAGATGGCACTTCTAGTTCTGACAAAACTCAAGAGGTCTAGATTCCTGGCAAGCAATCTCCTCATACTTTATTGTGCATATGTAATTCAACTAAGCCTTCACTTGAATATACATTGTACATTGTGTACATCTATGACAAGCAGTGTGGTTAATAAAAAGTTGGCTTGGCAGTGAAGTTTATACAATAAAATAATAATTATCCATTACAAGAACTCACCCATGTTGTTTTTCTAGTATTGTGATCAATAAAGAACATTCTGCCATTTGGCGCCTGCTGCATGCCCCAACCTGGAGGTAATAGTTCCCCTGGTGGCACATCTGTCTGCAAACAGCAAAAAGAAACAGTCACTACTGAAGAATTCTGAAGATACGGTAACTCACCCCAAGTATACCCCCACCCCAGACACAAAAGTAATAGCTTTATCATGTAGCCGAAACTAATGTGACTTTCCAGAAAATGATTCTTTTTGTATTCCTTGATTCACGGCATGCACGTGATACTTCTTTTCACAGTATTTTTCGTCACCATTACCAACTCCCCTAAAGTAACAGACTTGCCTATCCTTGGGAAACTTTGGAAAAGACACTAGTCACATGTATATTTCCCCAATTGCAACACTGGATTAAAAGAATTTAATCATTAATAGCATTAACATTTATTACAGCTGATTAAACTAGTACATTTACAGTACTTTGGAAACTTTTTTAACTTCTCCTCTCATGTTTTGTAGTGAGTGTTGTTACCTTGTTCAGTGCCTAATTTCCTTGGAATACTGATTTTTTTTTACCTTAGGACCACTAACGTAACAGGAACTCTACAGTGGTATGAGTAAGATGTCATTTTTTTTTTATAAAATTATGATCATATAGTAACCGCTCTAATTGGGTGTGTATCTGTTTTGCATCTGCCTATGTTAACACAACTATGATGTCTGTGATAACATAGAACAGTTTTCAACTGATTAGCATAAAACCAAAACTAAAGTAATTACTCTGGCCAATCAAAACAGAGGCAGACAATCCAACGAACCAATCAGAACTCAAAGCAAATACATGTAGCTGGCGCCAAGCGCATGCAAGTAAGTCACGACTGGGATTGGTTTTGGTTTTACAGATGTACAAGTTCCTGATTGGTTGGTAAACTGGTGTGAAATTTTTTAGCTAATCACAAAGTACAAAATAACTTTCAACACTCAACTAAAAACTGCTCTAAGAAATAGGAAATGACTCCTTCATGCTTAAATACATACAGTGTATGGGAACCAGAGGCCTCAAACACTCAAATGTTTTGGTTACACCAACCTGGCTAGTTTCTGGGCTCTGGGAAGATGGTTCACTATCATCAACACTCAGGTGCCGACGTATTCTAAAGTTTCTTTCTCTTCTGGCATCATTTACCTCAACCTCATGCTGATGGGTTGATTCACTGAGAATTAACAAGGCAAATGCACATAAGTCTACTGTGCAGCCATTTTTTTGGATTGTCACGCAATGCTCCTCCCCAGTGCTGCATGACGTGGCGACCCTAAAAATGGCTGCATACAAGACTAGGTAAATGTACAATGTAACTTAAATAATCAGTAAAAATTATCAGTAAAAAAAGGTATATAATAATTATATGGTTTCTTTAACTGATACAAATTTGGACTTTTAATCTTGTTACCTCATTTTCATGTAATATTCATGTATCAAACACAAGGAAGAGTGTTTCTTCAGGATTTCTAAACACAGAGAAGTGGGTTGAAAACAAGGGGGGAGGGGAGGGAGGGGAGTAATATTTCAAACACAAGGAAGAGTGTTTCATCAGGATATCCAAACACAGAGAAGTGGGTTAAAAAAAAAACATGACATGGCCAAGATTTATTTTAACCCACTTTGAGGTGTTTGCACACCTGATGAAACCTCTTTTGACTGCTTGTTATATACATGTAGCTTATCAAACTGATCATCAAATACAGAGAAAATGAAGGAATAAAATTGTCAAAATCTATGCTTATGATTTTTTCACACTTACTATTGATGCATTTGAGATCCAACTTACCTTCTACCAGTAGGTCTGACCCATGCAGTAGTTCTTGTTGCATGATCAATGTAAAATGTTCTACCATTAGCATCCTGTTAAAAGACAAAGACAACAAGTTTAATACCAAGATGACATTCAGTTCCGAAATTAATGCCCCCCCCCCCCCAACACCTCGAAAGTAGCACTTATTTTTTTACCCTAAGACTATTAAATCCTGAAAGCATGAAGCCCAGAGAGACCTAAAAGGCTGCCTGAAAAGTGGCTTGTGAAAATCTGTATGGCCTGTAGGGGAAAAAGGTGTGTCACTGTTGCTTTGTTGGGGCCAAATGTTTTTTTGTAAAGACTGTTGTCATGGTTACCATAATTTGACACAGCTCTGACAAAAGTCTGGCAAATGTGTGTTGACTAACCTGTCGTTCTTCCCATCCTTGGGGGAGAGGCTCCTGGGATCTTGAAAGACGAGAGGGTTCCTCGACATCAGGAAGTGACTATGGTTAAAAAAGATACATGTTATATAAAAATTATGTACTATGTCAAAATTTTTATTTTATTAACTAGCTGTCAGTGTTCAAGCTAGATTGTGGCATTCTACTGTTCTGACTAAAGGAAACCTTAATCTACTAAAATAATATTCTAACTAGTGCCCAAAGTCACATTTTAAACAACAAAAACAAGCAGTACAAAAAAGTAATGAAAAGTAATTATAATAAATAAAGTTGTTTTGTTTGAACAGCCATGACACTTTGGGATTTCATTTGCAGCACTGCAGGCATAATTGATTGTACCAGAAACCCACAAGTGGGTTGAAACATGTAATGCACATTCACAGCTTCCAACCATTCATTTTTTGCTTAGTACCATACATGTATTTGGAAACCCCTCGGTCCCTCGAGATTGGAAGCAAGTTGTTCTAGCGAATTGATTGGTTAATATTTTGATTTTGATTTTCCAAATATGGCTGTGACAACTTCTTAGCAAATTGAATAATCAGAAGCTTGTTTTGAAGCGTACAAGAGATAGTTGCATGTTTTAACCCACTTATGGGTTTCTGATTGTACTTACAGATCAAAGCTTCTATTTAAAAAAATAATAATCCATCACAAAATTTTGTGTCCACAACACAGTAGAAACATCCATGTATGTATAAACTGCTCATTACTGTACATGTACTTGTTACTTTAACAGGTTTTATCCAATATGCTCTTATGTCAATTGTCAACATCACCTTTTAAATTTGGGTAGAAATTTCACTTGATCGCTCGATCAGCTGTAGACATTGAGCCCCAAATATTTAATCATCACCTGTCTTACTCATGAGGTCAACATTGGGGAGGGGAGGGTGGGGAGTTCGATGCAGGGGGTGGGGGGGGGGCAGCAAAATGCCTAGAGTGGGGAGGGTACAAAGTCATGACGTGCAGAATCTTATAATTACAGCATTTCGTATTCACAAGTTGGTTTAACACTGTAAGGTGAAAGGGTTAATAATCTACTAACCGGGATTTGCATTGGCAAGGAAGAGGCTGTTCCATCAGTTGTAGGAAGAGAAGGAGGAGCACTTGGCATCGGCTGATTAATCGGAGCAGGAGGTGCTGAAGGAGCTGGGTAATGGTTTTCAACAATTCTCAGGTTAGATTCTGCACCAGCCTCTGTGGACACTACTATAAATTGAAATAATACAGGCTCCCTTGTTTTATATACATACAAGAGGCTGCAAGCAGCGTATACTCATGCGCATACGTACGAAAGTTTTATGATATATTTTAAACATGATAAGAATATGTCCGATATGAAGAAGAGTTACTCCTTTCATTCAGTCATCGTTCCTGCAAACCACGTTCTCTACTATTGAATGTTTTGTAAATGAAGGCTGTACCACAATGAAGCCAGTGATTGTTCTACGTCTTATATATACCTAACGTGAACATTAGTAATGTAAGTAGGGTTGTAGGAGATGCTGTCGTGACACTTCAGTAATGCTGTTTTACCGGAAGTGGGAGTAGCTGGAAGTCACTAAACAGAAAGTCTATGAACTGGAAGTGCCAATTTAAATATGTGTGCATAAATTTGCATGCAAAATCGTGACACCAAAAAAAAATAATAATAATAAAAAAGAAAAACAGTGCCCATTTAATAACTCATGCCGCTACGCGCATGAGTAATAAATATATCATTTTCCTGTGATGATACAATTTGCCACTGGCTGAGTGAAACGAAATACACTGTAGGTGGAAAATGTTTTTCTCACACATCACTGGGACCTGGGTATAGGCCATGTGACCTGAAAAGCGGGCAGTTACTTTTGTTGTGTCCTCTATTACTGACCACCCTTCCCACCCCCCACCCCCCCCCCCCTCCCACCAAATATGTCAGTTTTGCATGCTGTGTAAATAAATTATGCAACCTTGTAATTTTGTTAACATACCCATTTTATAGTGTTATGATATACATGTACAGTTTTTTTTTGTTTTATAATAATGTATCAGTCAAATCTAAGAGCATTCTTTTACAATGTGAATTTGTTCCAATTGGTTAATCTGTTTTGTTGGTGTGCTCTTGGATTTGACCAATACATAAAGGTCAGTCTGCACTAGTCAGCTTGGCATAGCTACTTTGCAGCAGTTGGCTTGGCATGACTACCAGTGATATGTGAGAAATTATTACTGGATGTTTGTATAGATAAAATCACATGTTCAGTTTATTTCTTGCATTTTAAGATTTTCTTTTTTCAATTCTCATTATTTGTTAAATATACATGTACTTACACTATACAGTACGTTACTGCAGTAGTTTGAGTATACATGAGTTTCAAATATATTTCAATATTGAAACTTCTCTGTATTTGATTTTCAATTCACAGTTTGAATTAAGTATGTATGCAATGTGGTACTATAGTCCTGGGGAAGACTTGCATATAAAACCTAGTTAGTCAGTGTTCAATCTAGAAGTTAGTCAAAGTGGGTCATATGTCCTGCATGACATTTTAAATTGGGTCATTTCAGAAATGGTCTGGGTCAAACTATGATATTGAAACTTCGAAAAACTCAGACATCATCCAAACTATCACCAGGTGAGTACATGTATGTTATAGCTTTTATGCTTTTCACAGTTTTGATTTGTTTATTGCAGTAAACAGTCAAATAATCGTAAAGCTAAATCCTCATCCAGCCCATCTTCTTGATCTTCAGGTTCAACTGCCATTCTCTTTTGCTTAAAAATTACACTAAGCTTTTGTTGTTATTACTCATGCGCGAAGCGGCATGAGGTAAGGTTTCGGCTCCATTTTTCTTGTTATTATTTTTATCATTATTATTTTTATTTTTTGTGTCACGATTTTGCATGCAAATTTATGCACGCATATTTTAAATTGTGCACTTCCGGTTCATGTCTTCGCCATTTACACTTCCTGTTACTAGCTGTCACTTCCGGTAAAAGAGCGTTACTTAGGTGTCACGACAGCATCTCCTACAACCCTACATACATTACTATGTTCACGTTTGGTATATATAAGACTAAGAAGAATCACTGGCTTCATTGTGGTACAGCCTTCATTTCCAAAACATTCAATAGTAAACAACGTGGTTTGCAGGAACGATGACTGAATGAAAGGAGTAACTTATCTCCATGTCGGACATCTTCTTATCATGTTTAAAATATATCATAAAATTTTCTTACGCATGCGCATGAGTGAAGGCTGCTTGGAGCCTCTTGTTTCATAATGAAACGTAAACACAAGAACAAAGTCAACAAATGAAGCGTCAATCGATCGGTAAAGCAACGTATGCAAAACATCAAAGTAGGCTCCGGTCTCTCTTGGAACGCCTGACACAAAATGTACTCATATGCACGTAGTCTGAAATGCCAGTCATTTCGCGCACTAATTTCAGGCTAGTAAGCGCACACATATTTGTTTTAATTTACTTTTATTATTGCCTGTTGCTTTGGAAGTACTTATATATAAGGTGACTTGTTTTTGCTTTTTTTTGCGTCAGTACGACTCCACGATCATTTCATTTTGCGTCAGAATCGAATATTATGTGTCAATGATGCCAAAACGTGGCCTAGATTGAACACTGGTCAGTACTGAACAGTTCTCAATTAGGAGAGTTGTCGCAAGGAGAACTTAAACTGTATTTAACATTTTGTACACCCTGTATATCTAAGGGTGTTAAAATATTTTTTTTTATGAAACAACCAATTTTAGAGCTACCCAGTAACCTCTAACATAGAGTGTAAACCTGGAGAAAACAAAAATATGACAGGGTATGTACTTTACCCAAAGAGTTAGTACCTATTAGGGTTGACTTACAACAAAACAAGATTTTGGTACATTTTGGTGGTTCTATAATCATCCTGGGTGAAGGAGAAGTATATTAATTACTGCAGTTGCACTTCCAGAATCAAAAATGAAGACGTGTCAGGGGTGGATCCAGGATTTTTCTTAGGAGGGGTGCACCTCTAAGGAATGATGTAACCACGTTGCAACCCACCTAGATCCGCCCCTGCGTGTACATGTACATGTACATGAATGTGGTTCCAACTTTTGAGTCTGTGAACGAAACCATATGGTGTGTGCATTCAAATGAAACCTCTTCAGCAGCTACTTTCACATGAAGGTTAATAGCACATTTAAAAGGCTGTTAATGTACCTATAACCCTTAAATACATATTTTCAGAATCAACTCTATGCATTGTATTGAATAGTTAAATGGTGAAATATTTCTTGTTTTGAACCTTGCGTTGTTGAGTTATAGAGATTTGAATTAACAAAATGCTAATTACATGTAGATGACGTCAACCCGAGACTTTCTATGCCAATTTACTGCTTGAGGATAATTAATTTCAATTGATAAATACTAAAAATAAACTGTGGATAGTCAATTGAAGGGGTGAGTGGAATAAAGCCCTAAGTGAATTCTGATCGGAGAATTTGGCTATAAATCATGAGTCACTTAGGGCCTTATCCCAAACTGAAATGAGGCCCTAATCTGAAACCAAATTCTCCCTTTGTTACATGAGCATATACAAGACAAACTGGAAGGAGAATCTAACAGTTGATCAGAAGTCACTTAGGGCTTTATTCCACTCACCCCTTCAATTGATTCGTAAAAAATATTACTTGAAAGTGAAAACAAGTAGTTAATGTAATTTATGATTCCCAGGTTGACGTCATCTAATTAGCATTTTGTAAATTCAAATCTCTAACCATTTAACCATTCAATGTGCATAGAGTTGATTTTGAAAATATGTATTTAAGGATTATAGGCACTTTAATTAGGATACATGCACTTACCAGGAGTTGCTGTTGTAGGCTGCAACTGTTCCTCAGATGGAAGAAATGACAATTGTAGCTGTAAATAGCCCTTCACTCTTGATTTAGTGCTGCACAATTTGAAGGGACATATTCATTATTATATTATTTTGTATTATACTATTAATTCAGTTATGTATAATTAATTATTGTATTATTGGATACCCATGAATGTGTGTACAGTCTGGTGCAGTACAAACCTGTAGATGTTGCAAGATTTACAGTCAAGTGTAATTTGTTTTAAGTTAAATTTGCGAAAAAAAATTTCTTTGTAATAATTCATTTCATATTTTTTTAATAGTTCTTAATTACATGTACCATAATCTTAGAACAAGGGATGGGGCAGACAAATCAAAACAAGTTTAAACCACAACAGGTACATAAAAAATTGATCCTAATAACACATAACAAATTGAATTTAAATACAGTGGAATCCCAATTTTTCAAATACTCGATTTTTCAAAACTCCCGATTATTCGAACCAAAACTTGTTTCCCTTGGATTTGATTTCAGTCAATACTACCTTCGATTTTTCGAACTCCCGATTTTTCGAACCAATTTCAGTTTCCCTTGGAGGTTTGAAAAATTGGGATTCCACTGTAAAATAAAATGGCAGCCTTACAGGTACCTTCTTGGCCTTAAATTATAATTTCCTGGCTGTATGTGGACATGTGGTCTTTCAGTCTGAAACAAAAATTTCATGTTTAAATTATAAGTGAGCTATGCAACCTTTTTGATGAAATCATTTAATGTTTGTTAACATGTGCAATAATAGGCCATTTGCACGATGGTGTCATTTGACTACAACTACCAGAATTCATTTCGTTTTTCCTTTCCAATTTAAATTTTGTAATCCCAGTGCGGTTTAAATAACAATAGCCCTAATTTGCACTACAAAACCAAAAACTGAAGGATTGTGGTAGGGAGGCAGCGTGGTCGAGTGGTTAGGGCGTCGGACTTGTAATCCGGAGGTCCCGGGTTCAAGTCCCGCTCTGACGACTTGCTGGAGTTGTTTCACGGCAGACCCGAGTTCAACTCCTCGACCACGCATGTAAAATAGCCAACTGGTTTGCCTCCTGCCAGTTGGGATTTTCAAAATGTTATGTTCTATTCGAATATTTGTTTCTTTATTTAGTGTCCCCAATTAGTGCTCGCGCGCTAAATACATCGACACTTACATAAAGTGTTATTGTAGTCATATGACATCATCATGCAAATGGCCTATTTAGCCCATAAGCTGGCTACAGTACTTACAGGCAACAAACCCACTGGTAATTCCACTTCACCAAGGAAGTCATCTCTTGTCTAAAACAAAGATTTTTAAGGTTCAGTAATGTTAGTAAAAATACTTATGTGAAAACAACAAAGGAATGCACTGTAAGTGGTGCAACCTGCCAACAGGAATGGAAGATGAATGTTACCACCCCCAACCCTGCCTTCACTGCAGCAATTATAAAATGCTCTGTTCAGAGCATTCTTACGGTGCAACGCGCCTTATTGTGAGCACAAAAGATTACATTCCATTGTGCTCAACTTTGTGAGGTGTGCCTGTTAATTGAATTTGCGCTCTCTGATTGGCTAACTTGTACAACAATTTGTTGGGTACTCACAGTAAGGCATGTTGCACTGTCAAGGGATATATGTTGCAGGTAAAATCCATTCTCAGGTTGAATCAGTATTCAATCAAATCAAATCAAATCAATTTATTTAAGTGTCAAAGTATTTAGTATGCGAGTAATAATTGTGGACACTTTCCAGATCTAATTGGAATTTGGAAGTGTTGGTTTTTGAGGAGAGGGGAAAACCGGAGTACCCAGAGAAAAACCTCTCGGAGCAAGGAGAGAACCAACAACAAATGTAACCCTGACTAACCCTAGTTAACTCTAACACAAGGCTAACCATCACCACTAGCACTGTGCTTTGCTACCACTGTGCTTTGGAAAAATTACTTTAAAATAACTATGGTTTGTTCTCTCTTTGAGTATTCACTTGATGTTCGCATCTCTTTGTGCTCTTAGAGCATAATTCTGTGCAAGAGCAAACGTCCTTAGCAAAATTAATTATCATCATATAAACAATTCTGACAATTGCCTTTTTTTAGAAACTTAGTCTGAGTACTTCAATAATAAAATTTGTATGGATTTTTATACAAAATCTTACTTATTTATTTATGTAATTCAGCTTTTGGCATAATTCTTTAGATAGTTTAGATAGGTGTTCTTACTTAGTGGGTAACTGCTATATTTATCTTGACACAGAAATAAAGTTTTTGTTATTTATTTATTTATTTATTTATTTATTTATTTATTTATTTACATATGGATGGCAGGAAAGAATTCATATGTAAACCCTATAACAATGATGAAGTTATCTGTAGATAGGCTGTCATTTTTTTGAAAAGAAATGAAAATGAAGGGACTGAGTACAGTATATGGACTCAGCATCCACAACAATGTTTTTCTGGCTTAAATACAGATGGAAACTACTGTTAAAAGTATAATATTACCCACTGTACATGTGTATGTGGGCAATCTCTATATACTGATATATCACATATAAATAATCATGCAAACTTACAAGTCTGTTTTCATCAAATACTTCAAACAAAAGTCTATTATCTAAAGGGTTCACCTGCAAAAACAAAAAACTTAAAGAAATTAAGTGGGGAACCTTCATGTTCTTGTAGTGCTCATAACTGACAGACAAAAGTATTCATTTGATAAAAATACACAATGCCCAATCTACAATCATGTACATGTACTTATAGTGCTCATAACTGACAGACAAAAGTATTCATTTGATAAAAATACCCAATGCCCAATCTGCTAGTACATGTATTCATGAAAAAATATTGACTACAAATTTACAAATCCATTTAACTGTTCATTGTTATTCAAATTCCTTCACAACATCTACAAACTACATGTACAATCAAGAAAATGTTGTCCATCAATTTTGTAAGGGATTCAAGTCCATTTTATTATTATAAAAAAGTGCAGCTCCGAGGGTTGGGTAAACATCGACAAACTGTAGTAATACATGTAATTAAAAATTAATCTGGACTGTCAAATGTTCTTACTCGAAAGAAGAATCCTTGGTTCCAGGTTGGATGCAAGGTCTACAAACAAACATCAAACAAATTTTAAAGTTAGAATAAATCTGCTGTGTATGTTGCATGTAATTTTTTTTTTCAGGTAAATTTAATTTTTCACTAGGTTAATTTTTTTCACTAGGTAATTTTTTTCTAATTTTGAAGTTCTAGTGAAATATTTTTTAACTATCTAGTTATTTTTTTACTTAGTTTATATTATGTTTCTTTATTTGACATAAAACCTAGGTTATCTGCGATGGTAAGCTTTGTGTTCAGGGGTTACGGTTAATTTTGTGTTAAGGTTATGGTTAGTTTAGTGTTAGGGTTAGCTTTGTGTGAGGGTCAGCTTTGAGTTAGGGTTATTAGGGTTAACTTTGTGTTGAGGTGTTGGAACTTGTTATAGAGTCAAAAAGGGGAATTACAGTTAGAAAGTAACACAACAAATAAAATTGTCTCTGTCAATTGACTTTCAAAATGGTGTTAAAGACTTTAAATGTTAGTGAAAATGAAAGTATATTTTTCTCTTTTGTATGCTGAATGATACAAAAGAATGCCCAAAAATGTAATTGAATGTTGATTAAAATGCAAAAATCACTATTGAATTTGAGTTTCACCAAAATGTTTGTTTTTTTTGGTGCAAATGAATGTATCTTGGTCCTATTGGTCACCATTTCATGCAAATGAATGCGTATTTTCTTGTAATGAACAGCAAAAGCTGTACACAGTAGATTCCTGTATTAATTATACCTTAGTGTCACAGTGTAAAGACACAAGCTAACAGACCTTATTCACAAATGGCAGCCAATTTATTATTCTTTTTACATTCATGCTTATCAGCCCAACTTGCCTAGCTAGTTAGCATGTGCAAAATTCAAAAGAATTTTTGCTCTAAAATGAGGCTAGTTGGGTTGATTAACAGGGATTAATTTTATATATGCGGCTCTTAAAATATCCATGCATATAATCTGTTAAACTATCAAATAAGGTGTATGATGTGATGTGTTTTGAGCACTCAAGGCTGTTAGTTTTTTTGGCATCAGGCCAGCATGAAACATTTGAGTCTCCAACATGATTGCTGTTTAGTAATACTTGCAGATGCAAGTGATTACTTTTAATTTGTACATGTATGTACATGTATTCTTTAACAACATTTCTGCAAACTGGTTATGAGTTCATCCTACAATTCCAACCTCACTTTTTCTAGCATTCCAAAGGTCGAATGTCCACTTGCAAAGTATAATTTTCTTTCTATTTTCCTGGGCCCTTGGCCGTCCACGCTTAGGAAACTGTGAGGCCATAAGACCATTGACTTTGAATTACAAACCTTATCCATCAGTAGCACAAAACTAAAAAAAATTGTTCAAATCGATTTAAGAAAACTATGATAACAGCTACAGACTTCCGATACACACCTTGGGACGATACAGTAAGATTCCAGGTAACTAATTTCAATGGCATCGAAAATGGCGGATTTCACTGTCTGAAATCAGTGCATTTTGGGTGACTAGTGTCCTTGAAGTATTCTTCAATAATTTATTATTATCTATTTTTAGGGTTTTTTCATTATTTTCTTTTGTACGTAACAAATTAATATTACCTTTTTAATAGTTTCTGTAACAACAGAATCTATTTCTCCAAATTCTCTGTCTCCCCTGAATAACTTTATTTTGCAGTATGGATCACTACAAAAACAGAAAACAGCATTCAATTTTTAACTGCAGATCACTTGTTGAGAGTTTAATCCTTAACCTGGACTATAAATATGATGGCAGAATAAGGATGAGGTGCCTTACTTTCAATGACTCTTTGCTTTAGTCATGGAAATAGGTGAATCTTCCTTTTACAAAATTCTTGATTGTGATTGGTCATCCCCGCACCTATTTCTTACATAATCAAAACTATAACAAAATTCTCGAATCTGATTGGTCATCAGCAGGCACGATTAGAGCATTAATAGGACAGTTTACGCGCCATTCTTGTAATTGGACAGAATGCATCATTTGCATGCACTATCCTTTTTCCATGCATGCATCTTGTAATCATACTCGTGATTAAACAAATCGGACTCCTGCTTCGTGGTCGTCCAATTTTGTTAATCACTTGTATGATTACAGACTGAATAGGACTCCACTCAGTCCTATTACCATTATTAATATTATTAGCACGCAGACGGTCATGTTGGTGTCCAATTACAGCTATCTAATTACAACTTTTAGTAATTAGAGTTCTTTTTTTGCTGCTTTCCTACTTTCAAACTGACAGAAAATATCCTTGATGTTTTGAGTAAAAAAAGTCCACATCAACTCCTTAGTCTCAAATTTTGTTATTGATGCAATGAATAATTTAGTAATTGAAATTTGTTTTGTACAATTCAGGGGGAATCGTGCTCATAATTTCAAATCATCCTCGTACTATGCGCTTGGCTGATTTGAAATAACCTCCTTGATTACTCTCCGAATAATGTACTCTAACATTACTAATTAAATTAATAACTACTGTGAGATATTTTGGTAGGAAATATTCTTTATTATGCCCACCTATCTTTGCCAGGGGCAAAGATAGGTGGGTGTGAAGATAGCCAGCTAGGAAACCTGGACTTCTGAAATAAGTGTATGTAGTGGGCTAGTAGATTTTTCAAAGTAATTTGCCTGGTGACAGCAACTGAGTCAGCTGAACAGATGTCCAACCCTGAGGCCATGAAATTTTATACTTGATTTAAATTAATTTTGATGGCACTGTTAAAATGTAAGCTTAATGAACTAACAAACCATAGGTTTTTAGACACTAAATAAAAAAATAATGTTGAATATTAGTTATATCAATATGAATCTAGACATGGAGAAATCACTTAGCAATAAAAATTATACATGTATTTTATTTTATAAAAATTTAGTAACGTGGCTAGGGTAATAATAAAACTGAAAAATGAACAAAGTATGCAACTTCAATGAGAAAACAATTAACTGATACCAAATGTAATTATAGATTTATGACATTGATTAATATTTGCAATATTAAAAAGGATTAAGAAAAATGAACAAATTCAAGTTCTAATTTGAGAGGCACGCTATACTATACTTAAGTTTGATTACTTTTTAAAGATTCTATGAATTTTTTGGATATTACAATAGTTTTCTAGTGCCGTTATGGACGACTGCGGTAAAATATTAAACTAGCTAAATATAAACAAACGACGGAATCTTCGAAAACATCACGCAGTTCCGTACCTTAGACCAAAAATGTCCTTCTTGGCTAAATCAACCCCCTGTAGAACGACCACTCGCACAATTTTGACGTTAGGATTCTACAATAAACAAACAGAATATCTTTGACATACCAAATCAACGTTGCCCAGATTCGGGCAAGGGCAGATTGCCAAGCATGAAATGATAAATTAAAATGTACGTATTGGGGTTAAAAGTGAACTAAAACGCTCACCCGTGAAGGTTTTAGACCATGGACAACCGAAGGGCCTCTCGGAGGCAAATCCATGGACGTAAAACACGACGACGACGTAAAACACGACACTGTACTATCTATAATGGGCGGCCATTTTTATCACTTTTGTGCGCTAGTTCCAGGCTTCTCGCGGTGCTCCAATGAGCAGTGAGCGGAGGCGTTTTACGGAGGCGTGGAGGCGGTCTGCAGGCGGTAGTTTTACTGAACATTGGTTATTCTACAGTCTTTTTATTGCATATCACGTAGGCATAAATTAGCTATAATTATTGCTGATCTTACACTGTCCACGAGGGATGTAAATGTTTATATAATCGCCTTAGTGATACATGTACGCGCCGCCATTTTGTGTATTGGGGAGTCAACATGGCCGCTGCGTAATAAATTCCTGTTGATGGCGCTTGTGGGATCGGAACTGAAGACACTGAAGGTACATGTAAGGCAGTTATATAAAGCTTATAGTAAGGGGTAGTAAGCTGAAGTCTTAAAAAAATTTGCTTTTATATAAGCTTAACTTAAGTTTGTTGTGAGTACCTATCGAAAAAGCCTATTTTTTGTATTGTGAAGATTTTATTAATATTTAAGCTTAAGTCTTACTTTTAATTTCGTGAGCTGTTTCAATAAGACCTGGTAATTACCGGGCTCGGAAAGCTATTTTGTTTTCATTGAAGATCGAGGTTTCAATAGTTTTGCAAATCATACGACAAAACTATCAGTTAGCAAAACAAAATGGACTGGTTTGTTCACTAGGACCCGCGCTTTTTTTCTCAATATTTGGCTTCGGGCCCGAAAAGTTGCCGGGACTTTCGAGAAACGGTCCCCTGGAGATGCAGGAGATGGGTGGTGAGGGGCAATCACGTTTCCCGGAGATGGGGTTGGGGGGAGGGGGGGGGGGGGGGGCTAGGGCAGGTACACGGATACAAAAATTGATTGGTGACAGAGATATAACCTGCAATCAGGCGCTTTTTTTTTCGGAGGGAAAGTCAGCGGAGAGCGGGAAGGGAAGAAAAGCGGGAAGGGGAAAAAAAGAACGCCTGATATATTTATTTAACGACCCTCCTGCCACCCCCAATTTGAGAAATCTGTCAACAGCAATGTTATAGATAAATGTAGCCAATCAGATTCTACCGGAGTTCTTTTTAGTTGGCGCTTGGCAGCAAGTCGCAAAGTCTTGCTCTAGTAAAAATGTGTTTGGTTTTCAAATCAGTAATCAGTAAAAAATGGCAAGTTGAGATGTCGCTAGCGAAATCATTGCACAAGCTCTGCTACTTTTGCGAAACCAGTTTTACCGTAGGTGCACAGTCAGATTCTGACTTTTTTGCAGAAGGTTCATTAAATAATTATATAAGGCCCTCCTTTCCCTCCCCGTACCCTTCTGCTGGCTTTTGCGCACTCGAGCTCCGAAAAAAAAGAGCGCCTGATCGCAGGTTACAGAGATATCAAAATAGATTCAGAATCTCGTAAAATATGTCACGAACAAACAAAGTAAAACACTGAAGGACCAAAAATTAAAACCCATTTAATAAATCATATTTAAGGATGTTAGGGCGGAAATCTTCTAACAGTGATTTTTATTGCTGGAGTTAAGAAATGAGTTACTCATGTCAAAAATGCAAAAAAAAAAAATTATTATTATTATTAGGCAACCGTAATTTTGAAAAATCAGTCTTCCTCACTCGATATGACCCGTGTCTGTTAGTCTAAAAATATTGTAAATGATCCTTCTAAAATGTTAATTTTATACCTGTCCAGTGGTTTTATTAAGCAAATTCATCCAACACTTAACGTCCCTGAAAGGAATTCGATCTAATCTTTAAACGACAGCATTTGCAAATCCTGACAGCTGCAAGTTGGTGGGATTTGATGTCACGTGGGTGGAAAAATGGAAACATTTTAAATTTTCTACATTGTTTTTTTGTTCATTTCACAAATTGTTGACAATAATTGGAAAAGAAAAAAATTTTCTATCCAAAAAACAGTAGGGGCCACCAACCACCCAAGCAATTAAAATGACATAGCATGGCATTGCGACATAAATTGGGTGCACCGGATGTGCATAAACAATATTATTGTGAGTCCTTAAACCATAGTTTAATAGTTAACTATGCTTAAACCAAGCGTGAGGGCTGGACTGGGAGAATGTTGACCCAAAATCTTGACAGTACAGACCAAACACAGTGAGGTCCATACAAAAAAGACTGAGGGCAGATATTCTCCTAGTGTGGTCTTGAGCAAGCCCATGTTATAAGAAAGGGATAAATTAGTTTTAGTAAATTACCTTTGACTCGGGTGAAGTGGTATTGGGTTACCAGGCGAACGTTATAAAATATTGTAAAGGGGAATTATTAAACAGTGGTTTCAAAGAAAGCAGAAAACCATGAAAAAACCCCAAACCACACAAGAATACACAGTCAAGTGGTTAGTTTGTTTTATTCATGTTATTGAAATAAATAAATGTTAAAATTCTGCTGTTATTTAAACTTCAGAATCTATAATATTTTATCCATCCCCCCCCCCCCCCCCCCTTAGATTGTCAAGTAAATTAGCGCTCAAATTCTCAATGGTCACCCAGTTTCCAGTTGTGGTTTAAATTGTTCTTTGTTTTGAAAATTTTCAAAGCAGTTTGATTTTAATTTTCCTTTAGTTTGTCCTTTTCAAACCAAAGAAAAATTTGAACTAAACCATTTCTCCAATTAACATGAGCTTGGGATACCTATGGGCACATGAGGCTATTGACATGCATGTTTTATTGTATGTGCTTTGCCTATAGTATTGCCAGATTTATGCAGTGAAGCAGGAATGGTCTTCTGACTTGACCATGCTTAAACATCCATTTCATTTATTTATTTTCCACAACTTCATGGCCATGGATTGCAGACACCATTATGATCTTCTGTTCCATGGAGAACCCAGGGGAATACTCGCATAATGTAACGGGGAGATGAGATTGAAGCCATAAGTTAATGCCTGAAAAAATTCCCATGAGCCTAGATGAAACCCCCCAAAATTCCATGCCATTCATCTATTTGTTGTCAGGATTTCACTTGAAGAAAAACTGGGCAAAATATTGAACAAAACAAAATATCAAAAACTCCAGATCATGAATTTCAAACCCAAAAATTATTTTGCATCCCATCTGTAAAATACTGATCAGTGATATATTTTTTAAAGTTGAATAAATTTATTATGACTTTGTTCATTGTTCTTATTTGTTGTTTTAGGTGCTTTAGGAGATGGAGAGGGACAAGAGAGAAACAATTCATTTGATCATCATGTCTATACTGACATTACCTAGTCACCATTATTTAATTTTTGGGCCAACAGAGTATTATAGGATGTGTCAATGGAAAGTAGTGTTGCTATTTTCCTTTCTTTCTTAATCCCTTGATTCCCCAAGTGCCTCAATAGCCCTTATCGTAGATGAGTACGCCACGCCAACATATCAGCGGTTTCTCGCTTTCTTGACCCTATAGTCTCGTTTTGATGTTTACGCTCATCGTCGTTAGAGGTTCTCATAAACATTAAAACGAGACTATAGGGTCAAGAAAGCGAGAAACCGCTGATATGTTGGCGTGGCGTACTCATCTACGATAAGGACCATTGCACATAGCCTTCATTCAAATTCCTTTTTCACTAAACCCAAATAAAATTAATATAAGAGTCTGAGATTGAGAGCAATGTTTATTCTCAACAATTTTGTGTACATTTTTGTTCTCAGTACCACATGCATAGAACTTTAATTAAATAATTTTTAGACTGCAAGTTCATTGTGCAACTGATCAATAATAATGTTATCAATATGTTCAGTAAGTCATGCATTATCAAATAATTATTTCTTAATTGATTTCATTCCTCTTTTAGAGGATTTGGGATTGGGAAAAAGGGATAGTCTGGTGAACTTTGGGGATTAAACCATGGCGACAAACTTGGCTGTTCACTTCTTAAGGTACTCCTGGAGGCAGACAAATCTGCAGTACTGTGAAGGTTGTATTTTAAAGTTAAGGACTCTTCATTTACAATAAAATACTCACATCATCTCAGTGGCAGATAAATATTAAGGGGTCGAGCTGGGGCCACCCCTCATTTTTTGTTAAAAAAAACAATTACAGCCCCCATAAGGGCCACAACAATATTTTCCATTTTGAGACTGAGTTTTCCAGCCACCACCCCCCCCCCCCCCCCCCCCCCCCCCCCAATTGTCCTCTGCCTTTTAGGATTAACAACCAACAACACCATACAATGTAAAATGTGCTGCTAAAGTCAACTTTCATATGAATGTTATAATCACACCATGGGAATAATTCTAATGTACAGATGTAAAAGTATTTTAGTTTAGGATAGTTTAGTATTTTGTAAAGTTGTGCAATTCAGTTTATTCTGCAAAGTGACTTAATAAAACCCATTCTATCTATCTGTCTCGATTATCTAGGTTTAATTGACTCTGGAAGTAAACACAGGTGTAGAAAATATTTTTTGTCAAAAACAAACATTAAGATTGGTTAATTAAGAATTATAAACTTGAAAGTGAAAATCGTACTTGCCATAAACCAGGCAAGTGATATTCAATTGTACTCGCCTGGAAGCAGTAGATTTGTACTTGCAATGGCAAGTAGACAAGTAGGTGAGTATAGGCGAGTGCTAATTTCTAACCCTGTAAACAGGTTAATTGCATAATTATAACTCACTGAAATGAAAATGAAATGAAAATGATCCAAGACTGCATCAGTATGGAGTAGGCACACTGAATTATTGCCCAAAAGGATATAATATGACACTCTTCATCCTGGAATCTTTTTTGCAACCTTTTCCTTGTGGCAACAGCATATGAGGGTATAGTAAAAGACCCTGCAGACATTGGTGGAGGCTGTGAATGTAAAATACATATAAAAATTAGTGCAAATGCTTATGCTGTAACCATGTCACAAAATACAGATGAGTTATTATTTTTTATAAATTAATATTAAATTAAGAGCTCTCCACATTTTTAATCATTTACTCATTAACAAGAGTATACTGACCTAGCTGTCAAAATCTAAATTCAAGTTAAAATTCTAAACATAATTTTATAATACTGGCAGGAACCTCTACTTTAGGACACATCCATTAAGACACATCCATCCCCTGTTTTAAGCCGGCAAAATGCTCATTATATACACTACCTTATTTTGTAATTTAATCACCTCTGTCATAGTGACACCTCTTATTAAGGAGACACTTCACCCCTTAGGCCAGCAAATTGTTCATATAACCTTATTTTGCAATTTATCACCTCTTTCACTGGGACACTTCCATTAAGGGGACACCTGACCACCTGTTTTAAGCTGGCAAAATGCTAAGGGGACACTTGACCACCTGTTTTAAGCTGGCAAAATGCTAAGAGGACACCTGACCACCTGTTTTAAGCTGGCAAAATGCTAAGAGGACACCTGACCACCTGTTTTAAGCTGGCAAAATGCTAAGGGGACACCTGACCACCTGTTTTAAGCTGGCAAAATGCTAAGAGGACACCTGACCACCTGTTTTAAGCTGGCAAAATGCTAAGGGGATACTTCCCCAGGTTCCAATGGTACCCCCTTAATGGAAGTTTCACTTTACTCATGTACTAAAAAATAAACAGTTCCATAATATTAAAAGAGATTTCTTAAAACATAAAACTGTAAAAATGAACGATAAAATCTGATGTTTCGGAGTAGTCATGACTCCATTATCAAGGAAAATATAAAAAAGATCATGCAAATTACAGCATTTAAAGCGGTTTTGGCGCGAAGAATAACAAAAGAGGGTGCGAAGATTATAAGAATACTTTCGCAAGAATGGAGTCTGCACGTTGAGATTTGGCTTTAAAGTTCTTATAAAAAGCATTTCGTACACTAAGCAGTCAAATTTGTTGACTGCTTAGTGTACGAAATGCTTTTTATAAGAACTTTAAAGCCAAATCTCAACGTGCAATCAGACTCCATTCGTGCGAAAGTATTCTTATAATCTCCGCACCCTCTTATGTCATTCTTCGCGCCAAAACCACTTTAAATGCTGTAATTTGCATGATCTTTCTTTATATTTTCCTTGATGATGGAGTCATGACTACTCCGAAACGTCGGATTTTATCGTTCGTTTTTGCAGTTTTATAGTTCCATAATAGTAGGATTAAAAGTGCTGTTAAGATCTGAAGAGCTTTCATTTCAATGGTCACACTAGAATTTATAAGTTAGAACCAAACATATGACAAGAAAATAATATAAAGTGTGAACTTAGGGCATGGTAATGGCTGCACTGGTTCAGGTTGAACAATATGAACATTCTAAGAGCACGGCTCTTTGTAATTGTTGTACTATCTTAATTTATTTCAATAAATGCCATGTCTCTAATAGACATTCCTAAAAAATAAATGCCCATGCACCCCCTCCCCCCTCCAAAAAAAAAAAAAAGCAGGAAAATTCAATAGACTCCTCCCTCTAATAAATGCTCCCCACCCCAAAATCCTGCTTGAAAAATATGAGAAATACAAAGAAAACTATACAATGTTTATAGATATAGATGTAGTAAGTTGTGTTCCAGTCAGAAGTGTTTGCAGACAAATGCAGTAAATGAAATATATGCCTTGATCTCTCCAATAAATACCCTTCTCTAAAAACAACAACCTACATAATAGCAGGGGAAATTCCCTGTCAGTTATGTATAGACATACCTGCTGGTAATCCATGAATAAATCTAGCATTCTATTTTCACTGTCATTGTGTAAAGTTGGTAGTTGCCGTGGCCATTCTGAATTTTCACCATGCAACTCGTAGTCTAAGTCGTTTGCTAAAGTAGGGGTGTTAGGAACACATTGTGGTCCAATACTTCCTGGTGAAAAAGGCTCTTCGTCAACTGTACAAGAAGGTGAAGTAATCTCATTTCTTGGATTACTGGGAAGCCTTGAGGAGCAATTTGTTTCTGATTAATTTGAGGGCCAAAGTTTATTAAGCTTTTAGCTATTTAGTGTTATAACCCTCACTAAATAAAATGTTTACTTACTTACTAAAGGAAAAAATGTCTACTAATCATGATCTGTCTTACCTTACAGTCATGCTTCGATTTAGCGCCCTCCTTCCAAGAAGCGCCCCCTTTTTAATAAGCACACCCCCCTTCTTGAGTGTTGTTTTGTTAATAAGCTATCCCTTTCTAATAAGCACCATTCTACATCATTTAATCCCGGGGGGGGTACTTGGGTCAACTTTTGCTGGGTATGTGCCGCTGGCCTCTCAGAGCCCCTTCCCCATTATAGTCTGTTCTGTGGCCAATTATAGACCCCATCTTAGTCACTTTTGAGTAAATGTAAATTTTGCAATCCCAACTTAGTCACTTTCTGTTTAGCCATGTACCTTGAATTCGGAACCCTTTTAACTAGGTCATCCTCAAATGGATTGACACATTTATTAAATGTAGAAGACTTTACTCTTCACCTACAAACCTTCTGGTACATCTGTTAACCGAAAATATTTACAAGCTAAAACTACCCAAAAAAATACTTGCCAGAATTTTCTTACCCCAAAAAATCCCGAAAATTTGCGACCCCATTCTAGTAACTCTATTGAAAATGCAACCCCATTATAGTCAATCCAGTCGTGAAAATGCGACCCCATCCAGCAGCACATCCCCATTAGCCCATTACTAGGAAGTCGCCCCCCCCCCCCCCCCCCCCGGGCATTTAATCATGCTGACTTGAAATTACTTTTGCTTGATCGATTATCTGAGCATTTTTGCTATTACTTCACAAAGCAATAGTATCTTAGATTGTTTATAGTAGCAACATTTTGCACTAAGCCTTTTGTTGAGTAGCAATGTGTTTTGCAGTCTGTATTACTCATTAAACAAATATTTTTATTATTTTATAGAGTCCAAACTACTTGTAGCTAGTCTAATAATTTTTTCTTTAAGTTTGTAAAGAATTACATTATCGATCAGTGAACTAATGGTGTTTTTACCAGTTAAATTCTGCGTGCTTTCTTTTGAGCTGTGCCACATGAGCTGTCACGTCAAAACCATACTGACTGTGACGTGGAGTGTGCATGCTTTTAGGGCGTTTCTGTTTTCTTTTCTTCAGTTTAGAAGGATGTGGAAGACTCCCCATACAACCAGAAGCATCAAGCTTCTCATGTTCGTCATTCAGCTTAGAGTCCTTAGAAGAACATCTTGTCACAACTTTGCTGCAAACCTAAAAAGCACAAAATGGCAAATAGTTTCCGCATTCGAGGTGTCCGTATTATAGATAGGAGTCAGTATGAATTTTGCTATCTTCAGGACCAAGAGACTGAACTAAAAGAAAAAAAGAGCTAGAGGTGTCCAAAAATAAGGAGAGGTTCGGCTGCCTTACTTCTGTTTTTTAAAAGAGTTTGTCTGGAAAAGAATTAGGTCTTTCCCAATAGCGTTGCAGCCAAAGGCCGGTATCAAAACTTATAATTCAACACATGATACACTGCCCAAATATGGTCAAAAAGTTATCGATATACGCTATGTCTACATGACGTATATCCGACGATGGGGGTAAATTTCGCATTTTGACAAGAGAATGCAAAAATGACGGACCGGCCTCGATATTTTTTTATTCAAACTGTGCTTTGTTATCAATGTGTTGAATTATAAAACTATTATCGCGCTTAAGCTTGCGTGATATCGCCTAATTTTAGCCGACGAGGCCGAAGAATTAGGCGATATCACGCGCGCTTTCGCGCTATAATAGTTAAATAATCTAGTCGTGCTAAATATTGTAATACAATTGTTGATTTAGACAACATAAAGAGGCACTTGGAAGGGGAACCCTTTTTGTCTGTTGTAGTAATTTAACAAAATTTAATTTAAGCGTATAGTAAGCTTATTTATATATATTTTTTAATTATTTCTTATCAGAATAAGCTTACATATTTTGATGCGACAGCAATTCAAATAAAATTACCATTTCTACGTCCCTTATTAATATTAATACCATTCAGTGTATAAACCTTTATACTAAGGTTTATAATACAACTTGAAGAAACACAGCTACGTCTGTATTACTAGTTAAGATATGTTAAACTGCAACTTATTCGTATCAAGACCACCATTCAAGAGTCACAACTTGTCTTTGCAACTGAAAAATACCTAAAGTTAAGCTTAAGTCTTAGGCTTTATAAGATTTTTTTTTATCTTACCCCAACAGGCAGCCGATGTGTACTGCTTGCATATTCACTGACAAAAAGGGACAAAACAGATTTTAAAAGGTAATGTGGATATTAATTGTAAAACGAAAGGGAACAGAATTTATTGAAATATCGAATAAAGAAGGTTTCAATTGCTGTTAAGCTTTAATACCTTATTTTAGTATTGAGGTCGTTAGTCGATTTCCAGAGTAAATTTTCTTTCAGATCATCAATGTCCAGTGATTTTTCCTGCCTTCTGACAGTTTGCGAACTCCTGTCAATGAAAACGATGCTTCAAGCCAATTATTCCCCATAAGTTTAAGCTTAATTACGCAAATATCAAAGCGATTAAAAGTTGATTTTCAATAACTTGAACATATAAGGTTAAGCTTACATCTTACCTTGCAGACGGAATAAGCGACCAGCTAACTCCATGCCTTTCCTCGTCGTTTTCGGAATCATGATCGGCCATCTCCTGTCCACAAAACAGTTTATAGCTCCATTGAACTACGATCTTTCAGAAGTCCTGGTTTTGTTTGAGTCATTATAAGCTTTCTATTAAAACTAGCTGGGTTTTAACATTTCGTTTCACTTCATAAGCTTCTGTAAGCTTTAATTCAAATGTCTTTCCCGCTTCGCGTGCGACTTTTCCCGCCTTTTTCACCACCGCCCGCCAGCCTTCTGATTTTGTAGGCACGCAATGGGTGCATAATGACTTAACAAATACAGCAAGAAACCGATTGACAAATGGTTTGTTGAAAAACGTTAGTATGAAAATACAAAAATTATGGCGATACGACGTTTCGATGTATCTAATATCATTATCAAGTAGAGAGTGACAGAAAGAAAAAGTTGAATATAAATTAGTGAAAATGTTAATTAACTGTTTTCACCTTTTTCCTTCTGCCACTCTGACTTGATAATAATAAAGATCGGTACATCGCGGCAAAGAAACTGATTGTCCTGCAATCTCCTGCAGCAGTATTCTGAACTCAGTGAATATTTTCACGTTTATAGAGCGGTTTAGATCGCTTTAAATGGGCTATTTACGGTGTTATGCCCTGCATTTTGCTAATCATTGGTGTTAGGGGAAAGATATCCCTCGGGGTGAAATATCTACAATCAGATTGCGGATAATCGCTTCGAAGATGAGCAGCTAAAGTAAAAAATAGTGTATATTTGTATCTGAGCCGAAATGTATGAAAACACACCTAAAGAATTAAATTCCAATCATATTTTAAAACTTCTACATTTAGCCTGTACAAAGCAATTAGAAGCCTGAAATTATAGGGCTTGAGATGACTGACACAAGATTAAAGGAAACCTCTATGAAAAATTGCTCTGAACATATATTTAGCGACAAGACATGCAATTGATAAATAGTCTTAAAATGTTTCCCCGTGCACCTTATTGCTTTTTCATATAATCTGTATCAGACGTGAACTGTACATGTATTCGTGTATTTATTAATGTAAAATGCTTATAAAATACCACACGCAAACATTCCGTTTTGTTTTTAATACAGAAACAGTTCAACTAGCTTAAATCAGAATTTATTCTCATTGATACTACTTATCACCTAGGGCTTAAAAATTTCGGCTCCATTTATTACCCTTTGTTGTTCACCTTATTTTATTTATGAACTGAAAAAACTCTTCCGTCGGTGATGTCAATTATCTCGACAAGAGTGCAAAATAGCAGGTGGTTCAGTAAATATTTGTTCACCGCGAGTTTTCAGGACAAAAATAAATAACAAACGGGCCAGTATCCCATTCGGACAGATCTTTTGCCAAATGCAAAAACCATAAAAGAGAGAGAAAATAGTGTAAGACTTTTGCACAAATAAGTAGTTTATCTATTTTAAACGTTTAAAGGTCTTTAAAAATTCAAACCCTCTCAGCTTCAAAGCGATCGAAATTTATCTCAAGGAATATTCCGGCTTCCTTCCAACGTTTCTTATTTGTGGACAATCAATATACTGCCGGACTAGGGCTAAAAAATTGCATTATTTAGCATATCTCGTCTGAACTCTTCCATTAGCAACAACGGTTTATTAACCTAAGATATCATTGATCGAAAAGGACGCAAAAGAAAACCGTCGGCTATGTCATTATAACTTGCGCGGATGTTTGTTCACGATTTAATGCAAATTGACTGTTTCCTGTTCCAGACAAACATTGTATTCTCGCCAAAAGTTAAAATGTTGTGCAATAGTTTCTTTCCGCTTGGGCTAATCGCCAAACCCTTCTTTACGACTTTTCCACTGGCATGGACCGTTATTTTTCGGTTTCTGTTCACAGTTTTCCGGTTTCGGTCCCCTTTAAGTTCCGAATATAAGTTAATGCTTTTGCAACGGTGTCGATGGCAGTCAGCTAATTAAATAACAACCTCACCTGTTATATTTGGAGGTAACAACTCCAAAGTTTAAGGTTTTTTAATTACTGAATGATCTTTTTGGCAGTTAAATCCCTCTTTTAAATTTCAATAAACGACGAGCTCTTTTCTCACATTGCGTGTTTAGAAAAGAAGGATTAAAGGGTGTTTAATTTTCCGCTAACCACAATAAATGGAAGTAATTATGTTCAGTTTCAAATGACAATGCCCTGAAAATGTTTGTCGGGGATGGGACATACGTCGAGTTGGCTAGAACTGAACCGATATCGATTGCCTCTAATTGATGGTTTTTGACTTTAGCTATCACTTTACAAGACAAAACGTTGTCTCTCAGAGCTCGTTGAATTAACACCTTTCGCCCAAACGGTAGGCAATTCAACAGTTATTCTAATCAGCCAGCATGTTTTCTCAATTCATCTGCTGGTTTTTCTTCTTCGTGTTGTCTTCGGTGGTAACTGAAGCAGCTAATGCACAAGGTTAGGCTTCTTTAAACTTATCGTTGCTCTAATTCATGCATTTTTTCACAGAAAAAAAAAAAACAACCAGGAAAATTTTTGTTATAAATTCTGTCTATACGTACTACAAAACAAAGCCAGCTAAAATATAACGAATAATTCAATACAAATTAGATTTTGTGAGTAAGTCTTTAAAAATTCAGATTTTATTTGAGCCGTAGAGGGATATAGGAGAATGAAACACCTCGGAACGCCTGAGAATTAGTCTAGAGCTGGCCGGGATGTTATTAATTAGCGGCGACAGCATTCGCCTCGGCATCAAACTCCCGTACTTCATCGGCGTCCGCCTAAGGGTTTTTCAATTTTTCCGATCTGTATGTATCTAAAAGAGCCCTTGCATGCAAGAAAACTATAAAATGTGTGGATGATCTGCATGTCTTTCCTCTCTAAATGTCATAAATTGATATATTTTCAAGAATTCCTCCCTTTTTAAGTTTCAATAAGTAGGATTTTCTTGAATATTGCCCGCTACATTTTCACTCAGTCATATTTTAAAAGCCTAGCGCGGAATTATTGTTCTTTAACTATCATGTTTGAAGCCGTCATTTTATTCTTATCGTTTAAAGTTAAAGTGTTCTCACCGCAGAAGTTCAAACTTTGTATCACCCAGGTCTTCGTCAAGAAGTTTTCATAAGAGAAAACTCCCATTATTTGAATGTGCCTAGAGTTGGAATATACACAGTGTACGACGTCTTTGACTGCACCTTCAAATGCCTCAGCTTTAAGCCTTCGTGTTTGTCTCTGAACCTCGCCGCCTCCAAAGGAGCAGACGGAAAGCTGTGGTGCGAGTTGTTGTCTTTAGATAAATACAGCAACCCCAAGGAGTACAAAGCCAACGAGAGCTCGCATCACTTTTCCATCCAGGTGGGACTAAACTCTAGAGCGATTTTTTGTGGAAAATGTAATAATTTCAGCCCCAAAAACATCACCGGCACCCGATGGATCGAATTAGAACTTTTAGCTTCGCCAGATAAGCAAACAGTTCCGTGTCCGCAACAACGTTTAGCCGTTAATTCATGCACCGCGGATCTGACATTTCGATGAATTCTCTGCTATAGGACTGATGATTGAAAACTAGAGTTTTCATTTTTTTTGTTCATAGCCACCTCACTGAAATTTGGCAAACGCATTTTCCGAAAGCCTCCCGAGTACCTTGAAACGTCGGCGAGCTAGGGATATTAAATAATATTAAAAGTTTCCCTTTTCTACTGAAAATTTTTCACCCCTAAAATTTCCAGCAAACGAAGATTACGTGTCCTCCTTTAATAACAAAACGGAAAACGACAAGTTCATTTCCCTAATTTATTTCGATCGTTGGCCGGGAGTCATTCCGTGAGCTGGGACCATGCCAACTGTTTACTTTTACGTGTGTCTCTTTGCGCTCAACATGCCTACGCGGAAAAACGTTTTCCTGAGAACACTTAAGTCTGGTTATTGCTGATAAAATTTCCTTTCCCATTTCAGAACCCATGTATGTCCTCTCCGTGCCAAAACGGGGGAACTTGTGTGGCGAACTACATGTATCTCTCGTTCGACTGCCACTGTTACGAGGGTTTCCTTGGAAAACATTGCGAGATAGGTAAATAATTATTTCTACTGAAAACTACCGTTTATGCACGTAATATGGAAAATTAGGCTGGCATCTAGCCAATATTCCTAGCTTCCATTCGCTTAATAAAGAAAACTCCCTCTAAACGGAGAAACTCGATGTAACTGGCAGAAGATTAAACAAATGTGTGGCCGTTAAAAAGATTTCTACTTTTCACTTTACGCCGTCTATCTGAGATAAAACAAACTGGCGATTTCTAACTGAGTTAATTTGATCTTTTGTTCAGCTTTAAAGTCGTCATGCAAAGACCTGTACGATCTTAATGTGAACAAGCACAAGTAAGTAGCATTATCACTCGTCTTACAATTTTTTCGCTGAATATCGAATGTTTAAGTTTAAAATACAGGGGCACCGAACGAATCTGTTCCTCACTTTATCTATTCCCCAGCGAGATTCTTGCTGGCTGGCAAAATATTCCATACATATTTTTTTAATTACCATTTTTGCGCTGGTTGACTTGAGAAAGGAGTCGCAAGAACAAACTGTACTGGCTAACTTGAGCAGATCGAAAAGAGACTGGATCGAAGAAATCGAAGGACACTAGACAGGTTGACACACACAGGTTAAGTTCGAGACGGCAGTAAATGTACAAAACAATAAAAAACAAGAGGCTCCTAGCAGCCTATACTCATGCGCATGCGTAAGTTAGTTTCATGATATGTTTTAAATATGATAAGAAGATGTCCGACATGGCGAAGAGTACTCCTGTCATTCAGTCATCGTTCCTGCAAACCACGTTGTTTACTATTGATTGTTTTGGAAATGAAGGCTGTACCACAATGAAGGGAATGATTCTTCTAAGTGTTATATATACCAAACATGAACACAGCTAATGTAAGTAGGGTTGTAGGAGACGCTGTCGTGACACTTGTGTAACGCTCTTTTACCGGAAGTAAGAGTAGCCGGAAGTCACTAAACAGGAAGTGTAAATGACAAAGCTATGAACCGGAGGTGTACAATTTAAAATATGCGTGCATAAATTTGCATGCAAAATCGTGACAGGAAAAAAAAAACAAGAAAAACGGAGCCGAAACCCTACCTCATGCCGCTTCGCGCATGAGTAAAAAAGCTTCAAATAGTTTTCCATTTATGTTTCATTAGTTCCCAAGCCCCTTTTGGTAACTTATTTTTATTGTTTTGTTTTGTTTTTTTTTTTCATTTATTCATTTTTTTTAATTGCTGGCTAGGAAACAGACATTTTTTTATCCAGCTGGCTGGGAATTTCCCTATGTGTGTATTGACACTTATATAACGGAGTAACTGGTTAGCTTTCAGTTGAGGTTGGGGTAGCACTTTATATAGTTAAATTTATGAGCAAACAACCCGAGAAGCTAGGTGGTACAGTGGTACGGTAGGCTGTATAAGCCTAAGCCTAAGCTGAGGTCACAGGTTCAATCCCGAGTGGGGATTTTAGATTTTCTTTTTTACACTTAAAAATAAAATAAAGTGTCGACATTGGGTTATATAATTCTCAATAAGTGTCCGAGGTGGTCCAGACGTGTTGTTATCAAAGGTCTTCCCAGGTAAATCCGTCGTGGACAGTGTTCATATTACTTCGAGTTACCGCTGGCTATGCGTATTCTTTTCGAAAGCGTAGCGTAGGATCTGAATATGATCCTAGAATCTTTCTCGTAGATCTTTTTTACGTAAATCTTTGGATTTACGTAATTAAACTGTATGGTTTTCTTCGACAGTTGGTGCGGAATTCAAAAACTTCAAATTGTATTTTTGTGCAGGTTGAACGTGAGTCAAGTTGTTACCCTTCTCTTTGACTCAAAACCAACTTCCGTTCTCTGTCGCTTGGGAGATTTTGGATGTGGAGATGGGGGGTGGACGCCTGTCATGAAGATCAACGGCAGCAAGGTATGACATTTATCGGGTATGTTGTCTCTAAGTTTGCAACGGTTTCGAGAAAAAAAGGGGTCTCCACGTAGCACATTTGATCGACTCTACGTATCGATAATTTCTTATCGAAAATATATTCCTAAAGCTCAATTGAACAATTAAGTGTAATTGAACTTCAATATATATTGTTATATCAAGCATTCAATTCATAAATCGTATTAAATTAATCTTTTTTATCGAAAAAACTTTTGATTAATTAAGCGAAACAAAAAATTTCAGAAGGAATGTCTCTAGTAGTTGGAAAATGTAGTTTTCGTGTAAAATTCCCCGCATCTGAGGTGACTTTATTCACATCAGGAAAATATGAGGCAATGCATCAAGTAATAAAAATATATGCACGCAATACAATAAAATTTACTCCCTAGCCCACCATAACCTGTTTTTGCAACTCACAGCTATTTTTGTATTTTCAATTCTTCATAGCAAACCTTTCACTTTAGTTCCACTCGGTGGAGCAACAAGGAAACCTTCAACGTTGTTGGAGGGGAGACTGGGTTCGACTCGCAAGAGGCAAAGCTTCCATCGTACTGGAACACATCCTTCTCCAAGATCTGCCTTGGTATGAAGGTCAATCAGCAGATCAACTTTGCTGTTATTGCCAAGCAAGCAAACTCTTTACACTCTCTGATCGCTGACGGGCAATACCGCGCCACCTCACTGGGTCGCAAAGCATGGAAGTCGCTGATTGGTTCACAGGCCTCATTGCAGACCAACTGTAGCAAGGAAGGATTCAATGCTGTGTGTAATTCGAGTGATTTTGCTAAAGCAAGAATCGGTATCCTTGGCAACGAGCAGAATGATTGTGTTAGCTGTGACTCCAGAATCGGGTTTGGTACTGGCGGAAAACACGATAACTACAATACTTGTGGAAACGAGGCAGACGGACGATACAAACCCGATAACAATGGCACTCATATCAGGGGGATGGGATACATCTTCGTGCAGTGAAGCTGCAATTTAAGTTCACAGCATCAATGGCCTTGAAAAAGCAACATAGAAAATTTAGTTTCTACAATAAGTCAAGCAGGGCATCAAGTGACAAATGTCACTCAGAAAATAGAAATGTCATTGGCCAAACTGATAGGAAAAAGATAGGAATTCTCACCCCAAAATAGGAAGCTTTCTTTGAATTCTATCCTCTTAACACGCCCAACAACTTACCAACCCACTTCAAAATGGCAGCTGCACATGTATGCTCATGAACTTCCCACAATCCCTTGCACGCTGCCAAAAGCACGGAGCAAGATTGGCACGAGTTTCAGAAGAAATGCATTCAAATTGGCTACAAACTGTTTTTTTTTTTTCATACAAAGGTTTCAGTTTTTCGTACAATTTTATTGATACATTTTTTTATAAATGTTTCCGTACACCAAGCAAAACCTTAAAAAATTGGGAATTTCTTGAAAAATAAGATAAAAATAGCCAGTAGGCCAAAAACTAGGAAACAAAATAGGAACTTGACGCCCTGTAAGTGTTTTAAAATCAGATAAGGGTTGTAAAACTAAGATTAATAAAAACTTGCGTGTAAGGTCAGCACGAGTCCATTACGTCATGGGTAATCTTTTCTTTCCTTCATATTTTAGTATTGGACCACGTGACCCGTAACACATGGCGAAAATTAGGTGCGGT
>JAJGOT010001355.1:0-24340 GCA_022457155.1 Cladopsammia gracilis | reverse complement strand
AGCAATCAGAATGCTAGAAATGTCATAACCGAGATTTTAATAACTTTATTACTATACATACATGTATTTAGACAGGCTACTTGTAGCTTAACAGCAGAGATGCCAAGGAATACCTAATTATATTGACCCATTTGTTTTTGAAACTGACCGACAGAAACAACCAAACGCGCAGTGAATAAACACAAGACATACAATTGACAAAACATCAGTACTTTACACCTATAACTTGCAAAATCCTTACCAGGACGGTAAATATTAAATAATGCTAACTGACAAAATATAAAATAAATAATTAATAGTTTAGATAAGTTAGTGGACACTCCGCGATTCCAATGTTATTTTCTTAGATGGTAAATTACTCCACTCGCTGATGATCCACGGCCAAAAACTGTATTTATATTCATTGCATGGTACTTTGATGGGGATGAATATAAGAGGGTGCATGGGAGTGGCGGGTTCGTAGGAAAACGTAGTTTTGAACATAAGGTTGGCATGGTCATTGCAGCTTGGTTGTGAAGTGCTTTATAACGCAGGCACAACCTTGCCACCCGCCTGATCTGTGCTGTAATGTAGGCCAGTTAAGATGGTCTAATAGTTCTAATGCCAGACCCTTGCCCGGGTGACACAGCTATCCTCCCACGAATAAGTCCTCGTAGCAGAAGTCTCTGTCCGAGTCTCTGCTGGCTTACTCATACCACAATCTATCTTATATTTTCTCAGGGATCCCAAGCGGCATATCCGAATTCAAGGGTAGGTCTGTCTATAATAGTGATATGCCTGTGCCTTGACCATTTCTAGGCAGGAGTGAAGAATTCTTAATAAAGCCCGATGTCTCATTAACTTTGTTCTTCACGTTGAAAATATGCGTTTTGCAGTTAAGAGTTTCTGTGATAGTATCCACTATGGGTGTTGATCAACTACCTGTAAAGCTTGATTTAAAATATTTGGCCGAGTTGTTCAAAGCATGATTAAGTTAACCCAGGATTATATTGGCGTCAATTCTGAATCCAGCCCTTCAGTTTTGACTATACTTGTCTACACTACTGGCTACAAATGATCTTTTGAAAACATTTTTAAACAAATAAATAAAATCATCGCTAATTTTTAATCCGGGATTAGCATTAATCGACTTTCGAACAACCGGGCCCTGATGAATAATAGGGTTCATGAACCTATGCATGCCGAAGTCGCGATTTCAACGATTTTAGGTCAATTCGTATTTATCACGATGCCTTCTCTAAGTGAAATTCGTATTCTAATGAAACAAAATGCAAACAATGATTTCAGCAAAGAATTTCCAATATCACGTCCTATTTTAGCGTGCGACCACATTAGAGAAAATAAGAGCGCTGCTAAATTTGGGCCCGATCACAGTTCATTCTTATGGCCAAGCTATTTCCTTTTCCTTCTCTTTGTAGCTTTTTCACTGGCATTTGCCTGGCTCTTTGTTTGACTCGATCAAAACGAGAATTATGCTGGGGAAATAACATTTGGAAATATTTGGAAATAATATTTGGAAATCCTGATGAAACACTATTTCGAGTATCTTATATAGTTTCTCAAACTTATCATTAAATAAAGAGAAAATGAATAAATAAAATTGCCAAAATCTATGCTAATTATGATCGGGTTTCCAACACCACCGTCAAGGTTACCATTTTCTTTGTTTAGACTTTATGAAAATTTAATGAGTTTGAGAAGCTTCTATCGAAGTTGATTACTTGTTATATTTTGTTGATGTCATTATCTACTTTATATTCTGAACGCCGATCCCAATACCTTCCACTCCATACTTTAACATTCGTCAACATATCGTTATCTTTTTTTTTTCTATAGATTTAAACAGGAAGCTCTCCTCGAAAAGCCCTTAAAACTTTCAGAAACTCCCTGCCCATATTTTTAAACATAATTATATACAATATAATATTATAATACGTATATTTGTAATTTTATGTATCTCCAGCTATATTGAATGTAATGATGAAGCAATGGGCGAAATAAATGATTGATTGATTGATTGATTGATTGATTAATCCATCAAAAATTGATGCCATGAATCAATTTCTCTAATATTTGTTTTCTTGAGCAAACTATTGGTTTCATAAAGCTCTTTAAATTCTTATGCAATAAATGATACTTTTCTAGTCCATCGGTAATAAAAAGATGCCGTTAGCAACCCTGAAGACCAAACCAAACGAAAACAAACCAAAAGGCTTTGTTCACATTATCTGAAAACGATAAAAGCCTTTCATGAGTTGCTAAGTAACCCAAGTTTCACATATCATTTGTGGATTTGGCGTGGATTAGTGGATTTATGCGCTATATAATAATAATAATAATTAATATTATTTTTCCTGGTATGAAAATCCTGATGAAACACTCTTCCACTTGTTTGATACATTACATGCAACGACTATCGACTTTCAGTTCTCAATATGGATTTGTCAAACCATCCGAGGTTTTAGTCTTTTAACTCAACGAACAGCCTCTACAAGATCCTTTGGAAGACCAGTGTCTTTAGCGCAGAACGGAAATCGTGTTTTGATAATGTACAAAGTAGCGGATTTGAAAGAGGTGGTATAAAGCGAATGATAACCGACAAACGCTCCACCCAAGGTGGCATGGGTGACAACTGGGAAGATTCTGTGTGATCCCTTAACATGGTCAAGAAAAATGGTAACCAACAGCCAACAAATATTACCATCATAATAAACAAAACACTGTTTCCTTTCCATGCATGATGACGCACAACACGAGTTTGTTGTTGCAGGGCATTGCTCAGTTGACGATCGCTTTTGCTGTGTTTGAATGAAATGTAAAATATGCGTCCATAAATATAATACATCAGAAGTAGAGGAACCGCAAAGAACAGTACGATACAGGCTTTGATGTACTTTAAATCGATGTCTTCGGTTCTTTCGTGGTATTCTCTCAAGAGGGTTTCATCAAGGCCGTACCAAGACAACTGTATAATAGACGCAACAAATGAAACCAGCCACACAACGAAAGTGGCAGCGATCGCTCGACATTTTGTGATAAGAGAGAGGTGCTGCAAGGGATGAACTATGTCAATGTAACGATCAGAAGCGATAAGGAGAACATGACAAACTGAAGAAATGGCGGTGAAACGAATAAACATCGCCGAAGACACGCAGTGATAAAAAACATTTCCCAACGAGCAGATTACAAAAAGAGGAATTCCCACTAGACCTGAAATTAGATCCGAGAATGCCAACGACGTTAGAAACATGTTGGTGAGAGTTCTCAGTGTTTTCTTTTTGTAGATCAAGTAGATCACTAGGGCATTCGCTGCAGTGATCAATAGGCAGATGAAGGCGAACAGTACAATCCATGGCAAGGTAAGAAATCGCACTTTATGGTGAGTTTCATTACTTGATCCATTGTTCCGAACAATGCTTTTATTAAGTATATTTGATGATAGTTCTTGCATATTTAGCTTTAGTTTTGGTTGCTCCAATCTTGTAATTATGCTTGACGTTTTTCCACAGTTGAGGTTTTCACAAAATCCAAGTAACTTCACAAAGACTGGCTGATCAAATGGAAATGTTTAAGGAAGGACATCAAATTTACGTCTAAACCTCATTAATAACTCACAAAGAGAACAGAAAGGAAATCATTACCGTGAAGGAGGTTTGAATACCCGGTCGTAATTTGCATGGATTTTTGCGATTTTATTCCTTTGTTTTCTCTGCATTTAATGCTCAGTTTGAGAAGCTTTTAATATCAAACACTCGAATGAGTGTTTCACAAGGTTTTCAAAAACCTCGAAGTGGGTTAAAAAAACATTCGGTTGCGCCTCGTTTTTCGACCCACTTCTCGGTGTTTGGATATCCTGATGAAACACTCTTCCTCGTGTTTGATATATTACATAAATCAATCACTTTAACAATACAACCTGGCACGCAACAGTGTTCATAGCCGTATTCTTGAAGTCACTCATATCATATTCACTCATTCATATGCATTTTTTAGTCTGAAATCCTCAGAAATAGAACAAACTATAGGCATAAAACAAAATTTGAGAAATCTTCAGAAATAGAAAAAACTATAGGAGTAAAACAAAATTTCAGAAATTCAAATATAGTCTTCAAACGCAGATCTTATCACGCAGATTACTGCCGGTTCACGGATAACAAAGACAAATACAGGATATAAAACGTTTTCCTGAGGTGAACAAACAAATGACACATTTCCTAAGTGGATGTTATTTCCGTGGTTTTAAAGCTATGGCTTTTGAACTTAAAAAAGTCAAGTCTTCTTGAATTTTCTCCATAATATATATAATATGCACCGCAGAGTTCACATTCAGTATCTTTTATGCCTGGGGCTAAATTGAGATCGTTTTCAGTTTGATTGTTTTGAAAAGCATGCCAGATATATGGGATGTACAACACGGTTTTATTATTTTAATTGTTATTTACATTTCAAAAATTTTTGAACGTCACGTATTCGGAATATTTCCAACGAATTGAGCTGCTTTATGCCAGATACACGGGATGTACAGCACGTATTTAATATTCGTCTATTTGCATTTTAAAAATTAAATCAGCAACATTCAACGACTCGTTTCGGTGGTAAGCTGTTTGGAAGACCTGAGTCATATTAAAAATTCCACGTAAAAATTAGATTAAAAACTAGAGTTTCGTCCCAAACTTTCAGAAAATCCACAAATTTAACGCCTTTTGTTTTCGGAGGAAAGGTCAGTTAGGAAAGGAGAAAGCAACTAGTAAATTCGCAAGATAAGATCGCTTTACCGAAAGAACCGAAAAGCTCAAGCTGTGTTAGCTTTCAAATATCTTCGTTTAGGGCAGTAAAATAATCTGGAAAAACAGTAGAACGCCATTCCAAGAGTTTTCCTAAACATTCCTTGTTGGCCGCCCTTGATTAGATTTTTGAAAATCGTGTTTTGACGGAATATTTGTAACGAGTTGAGCAGTTTTAGCGATGTTATCAATGCACGCTATATGACCGTACATGATATTGGACAGCAGCTGAAAACATCACGTTTCCTCCACGATCTTCCTTGAAATACATTTACCTGCTTTTTTAGCAGTGTACGATTGTATTTTCAAGCGATATTACGATATTGGAAATAGTTTAGACACGTGTACATGAAGAAAAGTGCCATTTCCAGATTGAGGTAAGACATGAGTCAGGTTACTTAAATGAAAGCTTTTCAATGTATGAATCACTGATTTGTTCCGCGAATTATGGTCATGAAACGTAGCCCTGTATTTATCATTTATAAAATGATAGTTTCTTCCTCTGATTTACTTAATATTGGCTTTTTTCGTCAATATATTTGAAAAGTCATAGAAGTTATTAAGTTAGCAGTGTACGATTTTAATTTCAAGCAATATTATAATGGAAATAAAAAAGTATGGAAGTTTGTACAGGCGACAAGGTAATTTCCGGATTCATCTTCTGTAATACAAATATGGTGACGTGGCCATGGCCACTTTGAAAAAATGAATGACTGATTTGTTCGGCGAACCATTGTCACGAAACTTATAACTTAGAACTGCGAGTATTTTTCATTAAAATAGCTTTCCTTGATTAACCTAACAATAACTTTTTCTCCAAACTATTTATAAAAACTTGGCTTCATTTCGGTCGAATGTATAAAAAACTTTACTGTGATATCTTGCCTCGCCGCAACTCAGCACTACTGTGTTTTAAGACTAAATAAAAATGAAACTGAAAAAGAAATTGGCTTGTAAAATTAGCCTTACACGACTTTTAGCCACAGGCGCTTCGACAAAAAAAAGAACAAAAGAAAGAAAAAACAAAAACTAAAAATCGCGTCACCTGGATTCGAACTCGCGATCTCTATCAAGTGTCCGTCCTGTAGCAGAGCGCACTACCACTGACCACCCGTCGACACATTGCCTTAAATTTTAATATTTAAGTCGTCTCTATGTTGACTGGCAGTTTTACCAACTTTTTGTTTGTTTTTGTCTGCTATTACTTTTAAATAAACATTAATTTTTAAATCAAAACCATTTCTATTTTCAATTAGTACACCCTAGGTGTAAAATGAATCAACTAATACATCATTCATCACTGATTGCGAGGTGGTTTTCTTACGAATTCTTTTGTGTAAAAGTGTATCAAGGTAAAGCCCGTTAACTCTTAAATTCAACAAAATTCTTTTAAGAATAAAAAGGTAAAACCTGTCAAAAGCAAAAGAAAATGGCCTTTCTGAGACGGCACACATCTCCCTTTTTCCATGGTGAAATACGAACCGCAAATCTTCGATTTTTATTCGTCCGGCCACTTTCAGTAGAATCCTTTGCCGGTAAATTGTGGAACTGAATTTGGTCATGGCCGTGGATCGGAGTTGCATTTCGTTGTGTAAAGTTGACCTTCCTTTATTTTGTAGGCAATTAAATCAGCAAACATACAGGTACTTGTTTTATTTTATCATTGGAAGCGGACATTAGTTTTAATAGTGCAACTTGAATTTAAACAGCGACAACAGTTCCTTCCTCGACACTCGATCCCACTCGATTGCTCACTCGTGATTTTTTTTATTTGCTTTATTGAAACTACATGATGTTCTGATAAGAAAATGGAAAAAAATTCGATATCGATTTTTCTTCTCTGCGTTGTAGCCGTCTAAAAACGTGAAATTTCACTTCCGGTGTGTTACAAAACCGCGCAAGAAGAAAGACTGGAAATAGTCCGCTGTGACGTCAATACAGCAATGCAGGTATCTAGGTTTCTCAGTTCCTCACATTTTTTGATGCGCCCTGAGGAAGGAACATGGTTTTATTAAGGTGTGTTTTTTATGGTTGTAGCAACACGCACCAAAACGCGGAGGAACTGAGAAATCGAGACACTGGCATTCTTGTAATGACGTCACAGCGGACTATTTCCAGTTTTTCTTCTTGCGCGATTTTGTAACACACCGGAAGTGCAATTTCACGTTTTTAGACGGCCAAAACGCGGAGAAAGAAAATCGATATCGAAAATTTTTTTTCCATTTTCTTATCAGAACATCATGCAACTTCGATCAAACAAATACAAAAATCACTGTCATTTTCACTTTAAGTAACCCAAGTTTCACAGAAATATTTCAGTTTTGTATCATTTGTGGATTTGGCGTGGATTAGTGGATTTGGCGCTATATAATAATAATAATAATAATGATAATAATAATAATAATAATAATAATAATAATAATCCTGATGAAACACTTTTCCTCTTGTTTGATACATTACATGCAACGACTATCGACTTTCAGTTCTCAATATGGATTTGCCAAACCATCCGAGCTTTTAGTCTCTTAACTCAACGAACAGCCTCTGCAAGATCCTTTGGAAGACCAGTGTCTTTAGCGCAGAACGGAAATCGTGTTTTGATAATGTACAAAGTAGCGGATTTGAAAGAGGTGGTATAAAGCGAATGATAACCGACAAACGCTCCACCCAAGATGGCATGGGTGATAACTGGGAAGATTCTGTGTGATCCCTTAACATGGTCAAGAAAAATGGTAACCAACAGCCAACAAATATTACCATCATGATCAACAAAACACTGTTTCCTTTCCATGCATGATGACGCACGCCACGAGTTTGTTGCTGCAGGGCATTGCTCAGTTGACGATCGCTTTTGCTGTGTTTGAATGAAATGTAAAATATGTGTCCATAAATATAACACATCATAAGTAGAGGAACCGCAAAGAACAGTACGATACAGGCTTTGCTGTACTTTAAATCGATGTCTTCGGTTCTTTCGTGGTATTCTCTCAAGAGGGTTTCATCAAGGCCGTACCAAGACAACTGTATAATAGACGCAACAAATGAAACCAGCCACACAACGAAAGTGGCAGCGATCGCTCGACATTTTGTGATAACAGAGAGGTGCTGCAAGGGATGAACAATGTCAATGTAACGATCAGAAGCGATAAGGAGAACATGACAAACTGAAGAAATGGCGGTGAAACGAATAAACATCGCCGAAGACACGCAGTGATAAAAAACCTTTCCCAACGAGCAGATTACAAAAAGAGGAATTCCCACTAGACCTGAAATTAGATCCGAGAATGCCAACGACGTTAGAAACATGTTGGTGAGAGTTCTCAGTGTTTTCTTTTTGTAGATCAAGTAGATCACTAGGGCATTCGCTGCAGTGATCAATAGGCAGATGAAGGCGAACAGTACAATCAATGGCAGGGTAAGAAATCGCACTTTATGGTGAGTTTCATTACTTGATCCATTGTTCCGAACAATGCTTTTGTTAAGTATATTTGATGATAGTTCTTGCATATTTAGCTTTAGTTTTGGTTGCTCCAATCTTGCAATTATGCTTGACGTTTTTCCACAGTTGAGTTTTTCACAAAATCCAAGTAACCGCACAAAGAGCTGGCTGATCGAATGGAAATGTTTAAGGAAGGACATGAAATTTACGTCTAAACCTCATTAATAATTCACGAAGAGAACAGAAAGGAAATCATTACCGTGAAGGAGGTTTGAATACCCGGTCGTAATTTGCATGCATTTTTGCGATTTTATTTCTTTGTTTTCTCTGCATTTAATGCTCAGTTTGAGAAGCTTTTAATATCAAACACTCGAATGAGTGTTCCACAAGGTTTTCAAAAACCTCGAAGTGGGTTAAAAAACACTTGGTTGCGCCTCGTTTTTCGACCCACTTCTCGGTGTTTGGATATCCTGATGAAACACTCTTCCTCGTGTTTGATATATTACATAAATCAATCACTTTAACAATACAACCTGGCACGCAACAGTGTTCATAGCCGTATTCTTGAAGTCACTCATATCATATTCACTCATTCATATGCATTTTTTAGTCTGAAATCCTCAGAAATAGAAAAAACTATAGGCATAAAACAAAATTTTAGAAATCCTCAGAAATAGAAAAAACTATAGGCATAAAACAAAATTTTAGAAATTCAAATATGGTCTTCAAACGCAGATCTTATCACGCAGATTACTGCCGGTTCACGGATAACAAAGACAAATACAGGATATAAAACGCTTTCCTGAGGTGAACAAACAAATGACACATTTCCTAAGGGGATGTTATTTTCATGGTTTAAAAGCTATGGCTTTTGAACTTAAAAAAGTCAAGTCTTCTTGAATTTTCTCCATAATATATATAATATGCACCGCAGAGTTCACATTCAGTATCTTTTATGCCTGGGGCTAAATTGAGATCGTTTTCAGTTTGATTGTTTTGAAAAGCATGCCAGATATATGGGATGTACAACACGGTTTTATTATTTTAATTGTTATTTACATTTCAAAAATTTTTGAAAGTCACGTATTCGGAATATTTGCAACGAAATGAGCGGCTTTATGCCAGATACACGGGATGTACAGCACGTATTTAATATTCGTCTATTTGCATTTTAAAAATTAAATCAGCAACATTCAACTACTCGTTTCGGTGGTAAGCTGTTTGGAAGACCTGAGTCATATTAAAAATTCCACGTAAAAATTAGATTAAAAACTAGAGTTTCGCCCCAAACTTTCAGAACATCCACAAATTTAACGCCTTTTGTTTTCGGAGGAAAGGTCAGTTAGGAAAGGAGAAAGCAACTAGTAAATTCGCAAGATAAGATCGCTTTACCGAAAGAACCGAAAAGCTCAAGCTGTGTTAGCTTTCAAATATCTTCGTTTAGGGCAGTAAAATAATCTGGAAAAACAGTAGAACGCCATTCCAAGAGTTTTCCTAAACATTCCTTGTTGGCCGCCCTTGATTAGATTTTTGAAAATCGTGTTTTGACGGAATATTTGCAACGAGTTGAGCAGTTTTAGCGATGTTATCAATGCACGCTATGACCGTACATGATATTGGACAGCAGCTGAAAACATCACGTTTCCTCGAAGATCTTCCTTAAAATACATTTATCTGCTTTTTTAGCAGTGTACGATTGTATTTTCAAGCGATATTACGATATTGGAAATAGTTTAGACACGTGTACATGTAGAAAAGTGCCATTTCCAGATTGAGGTAAGACATGAGTCAGGTTACTTAAATGAAAGCTTTTCAATGTATGAATCACTGATTTGTTCCGCGAATCATGGTCATGAAACGTAGCCCTGTATTTATCATTTATAAAATGATAGTTTCTTCCTCTAATTTACTTAATATTGGCTTTTTTCGTCAATATATTTGAAAAGTCATAGAAGTTATTAAGTTAGCAGTGTACGAATTTTAATTTCAAGCAATATTATAATGGAAGTTTGTACAGGCGACACGGTAATTTCCGGATTCATCTTCTGTAATACAAATATGGTGACATGGCCACTTTGAAGAAATGAATGACTGATTTGTTCGGCGAACCATTGTCACGAAACTTATAACTTAGAACTGCAAGTATTTTTCATTAAAATAGCTTTCCTTGATTAACCTAACAAGAACTTTAGGTGGGACGGGGGCGATGTCCTTTGGTACTGTTACATGAGCCAATAAACGCCCAAGAAAATGCTCTGAATATAGATTTTCTATGAATAATCAAATTATTGATGTTGTACAAGATTATACTTATTTAGGAACTAAAATTTCCTCTTCAGGAAATTTTAAAGTCTCACTTGATCATCTAAAAGAGAATGCACTTCACGCTCTTTTCAGTCTGAGGCGACACACAGATTTTAGTAAGTTGAATCCGTCCCTTGCCTGTAAAATTTTGATACAATGATATCCCCAATTTTGCTCTATAATAGTGAAATTTGGGGTGGATATACCAAATCTGATTTTAAAGCTTGGGATAGCTCACAAATTGAAAGAACGCATCTTCAGTTTTGTAAACGCTACCTTCAAGTGAGTAATAAGGCTTCTAATATTGCGTGCAGAGCTGAACTTGGTCGATTTCCTCTAAATATTGCCATTAATCTAAGAATCCTCAACTACTTGTTATACATTCAAAATAAACCCCAAGACTCTTTTGTTAAACAATCTTTCTTAATATCATTAGATCTTCACTCGAATGGTAAAATTAGCTTTCACTCTAATCTTATGAAAATATCCGAATACTTTAATTTCAGAAATTTTAACCTCGATTTATTAAACACCGCTGAAGTCAAACACTGTACAAATTTAATGAAACAGAAACATATTTCTTATTGGCAACATATACTTCAGCATTCTCAAAAACTAGAATTTTATACGACTTTCAAGAACGAATACACCCCCTCAAATTATCTAGGTCTGACTAGACGAGCATCTGATAGGAGGACATTAACTAAATTACGTATAAGTAATCATAAACTTATGATCGAACTGGGCAGATACAACAAAATTCCAAGAGACAAAAGGCTTTGCCCAGTTTGTGGTTCAAATGAAATCGAAGACGAAATCCATTTTCTTTTCTATTGCTTAAAATACGCAACAATAAGAGATAATTTTTACAATAAAATACAGACTTTTATACCAAATATTAGCCATTTACCTGTAACTGAATTGATCATAGAATTAATGAATTCTTCCATTTACTTTCTATACATGCAATTAATTAAATTTATTTCATCTTGTTTTGATTCTCGAGATAAAATTGTCACCAATGTAATTTAATTATTCATTTTTGTTTTCTTTCCTTTTGTAAGTTAGTTGTAAGCTTTTGCAATATTGTAAAATCTACAATCTGCAAATAAAGCTAAATGTTGATGTTCTTGTGACTTGCAACGACGATGACGATCTGACAAGTTGCAGATTGTACTTCTCGTCAGCGTCGCGTTGCAGCATCGCCAGAAATCAGGGACATTGGAGCAGCGAATTTTCGTGCGTCTTACACTACGATGTCGCTTCATTGGTATACACCGCTGTTCAAATTCGGGCTCAAATTTCGTTTGGTGCGGCTTCCGTGCGACAAAAATGGTTGTGTTAAATAAAGCGTATTTAGGCCCATATAGAAACCACTGACCGAAATAATTCGCTCGCAGTTGAAAACAACAAGACTTTAGCTTTTGAATGAGGGATTTGCAGCAAAATTTGGAGCATTCTGTGCCCAAATATCGCAGTTCGAAGACAGCGAACTTCAAGACTTTAGCGTGGACTGTTGGTGGAAATGATTTTTACAGCTCTGAACGATTTTTGAAAGCAAAAAGCAGGGCGAAGGAACCATCGTAGAAAGTGAGAATGCGATGATCGTCAGTTCAGTCGGTGCTTCTTCTCAGACGATTGCGGCAAGTTGGCTACCCCCATCACTTTACGAACTATGGTGCCTCGAAATCCCGTTTTGAGTGAAAATCGGCATTAATGGCTTCTAAAATAGAGAGCATTGTATGAGCGAAGCTTCGGAAATATGTTTTGTTGAAAAGCAGGGCCAGTAACAATTGTGGGGAAAATCAAGCTTACAAAAACACTTGAAAAGATGTTCATAAATTTACCCGGAATGCGGCAAATATTCCAGGTAAGCTAAAAGCCAGCCAATTTGATTTTGTTTTATTTCTGCCATACAAAGCCTTCTAGTGTTTGGCGGCCATATTGCCACTGAAACTCGCGCACGCGCGGTGAACATGTCCGCTATTTCTGGCGATGAGGTTGAATTGCAGGAAGTAATTGCCTTCTCTCCTCCCTGTTTACTCACCATTCCTATTTTTATTCACTTCACCCTCTCCCCTTATTCACTCCCCCCCCTCCCCCCCCTCTTACGATGAAGTCCAAATGCTTTTTGTTAGAATTAGCTACAAAAACATGACCTGTAAATAATATAAATCAACGGGACTCTGTCTACTATTACGAAGGGAAGGTTATTCATTGAAATGTTTCAGTTTGGCCGATTCGTTTCTTTTTTAGATTTAAATATAAATTTTGCTATTCGTTACAATGTTAAGAACATAAGAGGCGTTAAAGCCGACAGTTAATTTCGGCAAAAGAAAAGGTGATAGTTAATTTGACCGATTTGGAACTACTATTATCGAAGCTGCAGGCAACTGGTTGTCTTATATTGTTTCATATACTGTCCACTTAAATAGGTTCATCGATGAAACATGGAGAGCTAAACGCTTAATTGTTTTTCATCCAAGAAAATGAAGGTGTTAAGTCCTCAGTTATGCATGGAAAGGAACATAAAGGAAACAAGTGTTTGACGTAAGAAATGAACCCTGAACTGAAACCTCTATCTGTTAAACTTAACGTTCGACAGATATATTTTTATTATATTTGATTATATATGCAAATATTATAGAATATGTCGAGTAGCGAGTTAGGAAGCAAAACTGTCTCTTTCCAAAAATTGGGTTAAGTTAAACGTAATCACATCTAAAACCTATCTCTTATCAACAAACTTATCGGGGTTAAACTCTCTCGCTTCTACCCCCAAGACTTACATGAAAATTCACGAGGTAGAAATGCCAATAATGATATGTATTAAAACTAAAAATGGAGGAATCTAAATGAGTTGGGCTTGATGACTATTTGTATATATACAGAAGTCACATTTGAAATCCATTTTTTTTTCAATAAAAGCTAATAAATTCTCCTTGCTTTAATTCTGTAGTTTTCTGTTAGCTGAGGAACAATTAGTTTTATATCCTTCTTGGGAATCCAACATTCACTGTGATAAATTTGGATATATTTGGTATAAACACGTTGTTTTTTTTTGCTCTCAGTGAGACACTTTCGCTGTTTGTCAGTCCTCTGGCTTAAGAATGATTTCCAATTTCTCCTAAAGCCAGCGACACACAGACGTTTTTATATTATGTTATACGCTTTTGTAGCATCAAAATTGATGGCCAGCAAACATCACAAGAGAATTTCGCCGCTAGTTAGCATGTCAAATATATATCTGCGATTTCGATTGCTGGCCTGCCAAAATTACCGCTGCACGTAAAAGGGGACACCTGGCGATATTCGCCTACCGCCACAGCGAGCATATAAAATCGCCTAGTGACGTGTGGCGCCGGCTTTTATAGAAAATCAATATGTTATCATCAAAGCAAGCAGGACCAGACAGGTAAGAAGAGTTAACAAAACCTTTTAAAGGATACTATAGCATTTACTTCATAGAAATATCATCTTGACTTATAGTTTAAAATAGTAATACGCTTGCTTGATATATATATACACATGCAATATTTGTTAAGTAACACACGAAATGAAAGCCACAGTTAGTCGAGAGACTAGTTATGAAACTTTGCAATCTTCAATGGTCGATTTCAAAGCAACTATAAATTATGTTGAAAGTTCTACAACCGTGCATGCACATACATGTATTTTGTTTTTCAATAACTGCGAACAAAGTTCCAGATCTATTTTTGTACCATGCAAAAAGCATGGAACAAGAAAACTTGTCAGAGTTCATAACTATTGTGTCTCATTAACTATGTGCAAACTTTGGTAAATATTGTGGCACAGTGTGCAAGAAGCAGTACCACAGCGAATTACTACTCATTCAACTCTCACTTGAATGCATTGTTCACACTTAACGATTTCAATTTTCTTCTCAGATAAAAGTTTAAACTAACTTTATAGCAAGGTAAAGAGAACCACATGAAAGTAATCGCACTTAAAGCTCGCACTTTAGGAATTTCATCCACAGATTCAAAATATAATTTAAAACCACATTGTGCATGCAGCGTAATAAACAGCACCACGGGAAAGTACTGCTCAATACCCTTCATTTGAGTGGTTGCATGTAGTATATTTTATCAACATACTCAAAAGTTAAAAACACCTTGTACAGCGAAATAAACAGCACCACAGGAGATTACTGCTCAACAGCCTTCATTTGAGTGGTTACACTGACGTAATATAGTTTATACCGCACAGGCGCAAAAGTTAAAACAAGTTGTAGTTGGTTATAAGTAGTATATTTTATCCACAGACTCAAAAGTAAAAAAAAAAACCTTGTACAGCAAAATAGATAGAACCACAGGGAAGTACTGCTGAATAGCTTTCATTTGAGTTGTTGCATGTAGCATTTTATGCACAGGCACAAAATTTGAAAACACTTTCTACAACATAGTAAACGGAGTCACAGGAAGTACTGCTGAATATAGCTTATACAGAAAATTAATTAACAGAACCACGGGAAAATACTGCGCAATAGTCTAAATTTGAGTGGTTACAAGTAGTATATTTATCCACAGACTCAAAAGTAAAAAACACCTTGAACAACAAAATAAACAGAGTGACAGGGAAGTACTGCTAAATACATGACTTATGTCATTTTGATTCTAGAAAGGAGATAGTAAGTGATTTTGGTCAATAATATCTTCTACCTTAAATAATTTATCAAAAAGGCAATCTTTCCGAAATCAGTGTTTTAGAGGGAAGTCAGTGAGTTATTCAGTGAGCTATTCGCAGATAATGCGGTGTTTAATTTAACACCGTCTCCAACATGAAAATCATAGCACTGTGAATAATTCGCTTTGACAAAATGAAACAATATTGAAAAAGAAATCTGACCTCCGCATTTCAATTTTGTGAAACATAAACTTCCACTAAGACAACTGATCTCCCAGCGGGAAATTAAAAAAGAAAAAACTTTTTTTTTTTTTAACCAAGATAAGCTCTTACGGATAACTTAAGCTCATATGATAACTTAACGCTCAACTTTCAAAATATACATGTATTCATTTATTATTGCTAATCAGTGTTAGTAAAGCCTCAAGGTAAAACAACACTTCATGAGTGAAGTGATAGTGCAAAAACGGCTTTGACTTTCATAATTAAAATACGAGAAACAATGATATAAAAAAAACGCGATTCCTTAACATTTCATAGTCGATATGACCTTTTAAAACAATAACATCTAGCTAATTAATTAGTGTCGTACGTGCTAAGTTGCAAGAGCTGTGCGTTTTTTTTAAGTGTCCCTCTTCGATACACCAATTTTAGGTTCACAGCTACAAGCATATATCTGAACACGATCAGCAAAATATAATCTACATTGATACATTTGCTGAGCATGGGTTATTTTTTAGATCAAAATATGTAATTTATTCCACATTTCTTTTTGTTATTATGTTTGCCTTTGCTAGTTTTTAATGCAAATGCTGTCATGAACTTGTCTTTAAAAATAATACTTATTAAAGAACATCTTTACCTTTTTAATAATGATGCGGTTTGTTCGACATTCTTTATTAGTACAAATGTATGTACGTCATACGAGGAATCTGTTTTTCTCGTCATGCTAATATATTCATCATTTGGGTTTGTCTATTTAAGAGCGTTGTCCAAAATCTCAAAACTAAATCTTTAGAAAGAAGTGAGGGCCTAGGATCGTTTCACTTGTTTTCTATCAGATAAGCAATTTATTTCCATTTTCACTTTTTAACAGGTGAAATAGCACCTCGTGTTCCAAGCAGAAAAGGCAGCGAATCTTCCCAGCACATTTTCATAATAACATGCCTTATTCGTCAAATACATCTCTCACTGCGTGTAATACCACTTGCAACACCAATTCGTCAAGCAATGGAACAGAGCACCAAGAAGATGGTCCAGATGTTCTCTCTTCATCAGTGATTGTAGTTTTAGCCTTCATATGTCTACTGATCATTGCAGTAAATGGATTGGTCATCTACTTAATCTACAGAAAGAAAACCCTGCGATCGCTCACCAATATGTTCCTCACATCGTTGGCAGTTTCGGATCTCATTTCAGGATTGGTGGGAATTCCTCTTTTTTTCCTTTGCCAGACGATCGAGAATAATCTAAAAGTGTGTGTTTCTTCGGTGATTTTCATAAGGTTCACTGCTATTTCGTCCGTATGCCATGTTGTTCTCATTGCTTGTGATCGCTATATCGCCATAGTACATTCTTTGCAGCATGATTCCATTGTTACAAAATGGCGAGCGATCGGTGCCACTTTATTTGTGTGGCTGTTTTCGTGTGCAGCTTCTCTTATTCAGATGTCCTGGTACAGTGCTGACGAGACCGCCTTAAAAGATTATGAGAAAACGGAAGCTTTCGATGTAAAGTACACAAAAGCCTGCATCGTGCTGTTTTTCGCGGCACCTTTGTTGATGATGTGCTACATTTATGGACACATTTTTTACATTTCATTTAAGAGTATTGAAAGCGATCGCGAACTCACCAGCTCTCTGCAGCAGCGACAACGATCCGTTCTTCAAGAATGGCGAGGTCGCAGTGTTTTGTTGATCATGGTGGTGATCTTCGCCGGCTGTTGGTTGCCATTTTTCTTGGCCATGTTAGGTGATCACAAGGAATCCCCAGACTTGTCTCTTAGGTCACTTTGGGTGGAGCGTTTACTTCTTGTCCTTGCATTCATACCGCCGTTGTTAAACCCACCTCTATGCACATTGTCCAAGAAGGACTTCCGTCGCGCTTTAAAAGAAGTGGTCTTCAGAAAAAACGCTTTTCAACAATACGAAGAAAGAGCATATTTTCAAAGGGCCGCCACGAACAGCGTTTAGCTATAATTCCTATGAAGTTTAAAGACCTCTTAATCTAGTTAAATGACACTAGGTTTAGACATTGGGCAATCCATTGATACTACTAGAAAGAGAACTCTAAAACCATTAGGATTCTTATAAGGTTATCTTAGTATTAGTAATAGTAATAGTAACGACAATCGTCGTGCGTAAAGACAAACGTAGCTTGAAAACATTGTGCAATTTTCACCAAAGTAACTTCACGGCAATTAGCGGGGAAAGGATTTTTTGCGCCAGTGATCATAATATTGTTTTTCTAGTCGTTAATCATCGACATCAGCCGCTTAAGGATGGGTGTTTGCTTTCTTGTACGAATCATCGTAGTGGCTGGTAGCAATGCCGGGGAGACGGTTGTATTTGCCGGTTATGTTAGACGTCGGTGTAGTCAGTTTAATCTTGTTTATGTTCGATCTTTTTTACATTCCTGTTGTTATTTTGGTTTCAATCTGTGTAAGACGTCGAGCGTCGAAGTTGAGCAAATGTGAACAGTCAATCGACAAATAAGGGTAACAACTGTGAATATTTTGTATAATGATGGGGTTAACCATCAAGGATGTATTGACAAATTTGAATATGTAGCTATCAGCTTTACTGATACTTGGTTCCATCGACCGTGAAGACCAGAGCTCTTATTAAAACCCTTCCTCAAGAGGGAAATAAATGTAATTTGTTTATTTTTTTTTTACTTTGACCCTATTATAGGAAGTAGAGGGTTAATACAGTAATGCTAAAGGTCACAATAAAACTTGCAAGGGGATGTAATTTCCAGCTTTTGTTTTGTCCTATAAATTTGAACTCGCTTCTAGATCTCATGCATCGTGACGTCTCTAGCAACGTTTTGCTTCCATGACATCATTTTTAATTAAAAAAGAAAACACATCCGGACGTAAGTGGTAAAATACTAACACCGGAGGGAGACGCGTAATTACATTTATTATTTGCGTGCAAGCCATCTTGTCGTGCGACGGGAAAAACAAATGTACTCATAGGTGTTACCTTTATAGATAAGCCCTGGCTCATGTTTGTTCAGAACCCTATTTTTCGAGCTTCTAAATTTATTGTTGTGGCTTCGCAGCTAATAGCGTCAAGAGAAATGTAACCTGGCCTAAACAACAAAAACCCCTTTTTACCAAAACTTAAATAAATAAAGATACAAATTTAAGTCAACAATTAATAAATGAAAGGCATTGCTTTTAAAGCCCTTCAAACAATTTGCCTTGATTTGTGATATCATGTGCGTAAGCTTTTCCCGTTCTAGATTCTTGATTGTTCCCTTCAGAGTTAACAATAAGTGGTTTAATACTATAGGACTTGTATAGGTAGATCCTAAGTGCACCGGAAAGCTACTTTGAATGTGAGCTGGTAAATTTAAAATAAATGAACCCCACTTTGTGACCATGGAAACGCGTGTCTATTTCAAAGGAGCCGAAATACGCCGCCAAATACATACCGCCATACCACACTTGAGAACGCACGTCAGAATCCAACTGAAATTGATAATGATTGATATGTTATGTTCCAAGTAATACACTTTGTCATCAGGTGTGAACCCCAATATTCTGCTTGAGATACATTTAGCTTGTAGTGTGAAACCAACAAATAATCTCCCGATAACTCGCTGGAGGCGTGGTGAAGTAGTCGCGGTTAGCGCGTTGGACTTTCAATCTAAAGTTCAGCGGTTCGTGGCCTCATCTCGGCCGTCGGGCTGTTTTCTTAGACAAGAAACTTTGATCCGCTTTGTCTCTCTCCGTCCAGGTATGTAAATGGTTACCCGGTCGGCGACATAATACGGCGGGTATCGTTGCGATGGACTAGCACCCCATCCAAGAGGGAGTAGCAATACTCCTAGTTGCTTCATGCTAGAGAAACCGATCGTGTGGGCCACCTGTACGACTTTGCCTGTTTACCTTCCCGGTGTTTCTTTTTATCATGCACCTTGCTTTTCCATTGATGTAAGAGTTTTTAAGGAGGGAAAGAGAAAGAAAAAACAAACAGTTGATAACCACGCAAGGGCACCCCAGGTTGGCGGCAGACTGTTTTCGTGTCTATAATAATTAGTATTGACTTCATATTTTAATTCTATAACCTCATTAGGGCTGGGGAATTTTTTCCAAAAAAGTGTTGCCCCCCCCCCCCCTGCGTTTTAACAAAAATAACTCCTGACCCCCACCTTTAGGTCACTGACAAAACTGCGACCCTCCCCTCACTACTACATGGTATGGTCCATGCTGTAGAAACCTTAGAACGTTTCGCTTGTGAACGCAAAGTGTTTGAATACAAATATATCTCGATATTGAATGTGTGCGCGCTGAAACAAGGAAAATGCGAACAATCAGTGTGGGTTATTTACGTTTTATAGCTGAAGTTTGAATATGGAAGTATAAACCTTGACTATTGTAAAAGTTTTGAACATAAAATATCTAAAGGAAAATACACGCGCTTCTTTCGAAAGCTATGTGCCATGGCATAATATACATGTAGAAATGTAACCTAGTACCTATAATAAACACAAAATTAAATCAAAGTAGGTGAAAAGAAAAACTTAATCTGTAAGAAAAAAAGCAACATCGCAAAAATTCTCATTAAGAAATTCTGGAAAAGATGTGTGACCCTCCCTTGAATAGCTGACATGAGGTATGGCCCCCCCCCTTTTGGTGCTCACTTTCACTGATGACCCTCCCCCTCTGAGGCCCCAGCCCTCCCCCTCCCCCAAGAAAAAACGTACCTTCCCTAAGTACATGCAATCGAAATATAGGTGAAACAACGTGCAGATGCATGTAAAACACTTTTATCAGTGCCACTCTATTATAATTACAAAGCACATTAAGACGAAAATTATGCTAGGAAAATGAATTCAAACTGAAATATTTCTATGAAACTTGCCGGGTTACTTAACAAGTAAAAGGCTTTTAGCGCTTTTGGTTTGGTCTTCAGGATTGCTTAAGGCATCTCTATATTACCGACCAGAAAAGTTTCATTTGTTACATATGAATCTAAACGCTATGAAACCAATAGTTTGCTCAAGAAAACAAATATTAGAGAAACTGATTGACGAGATCAATTTTTGAGGGATTAAAAGTGCGGATTGGCGATCAGAATTTAAAGTAGGTGATGTTGCGACCAATTTTTTGTGAATGTGATGTTACTCCACTAGAAAGTAATAAGCTTCGATAGAAGCTTCTCAAATTTATTAATTATTTATAAAGTCTGAACAAAGAAAAGTTTTTAATCTCTTAACTCAACGGACAGCCTCTTCAAGATCTTTTGGAAGACCACTGTCTTTAGCGCAGAGCGGAAATCGTGTTTGGATAATGTACAAAGGAGCGGATTTGAAAGAGGTGGTATAAAGCAAATAATAACCGATAAACGCTCCACCCAAGTTGGCATAGATGACAACTAGGATGATTCTGTGTGATCCCTTAACATGGTCAAGAAAATGACAACCAACGGCCAAATGAATAAAAAATAAAATACTATTTCCTTTCCATGCATGATGACGCACGCCACGATTTTGTTGTTGCAGGGCATTACTCAGTTGACGCCCGCTTTTGTTGTGTTTAAATTAAATGTAAAATATGCGTCCATAAATATAACACATCAGAAGTAGAGGAACCACAAAGAACAGAACGATGCAGGCTTTGATGTACTTTAAATCGATGTCTTCGGTTCTCTCGTGATATTCCCTTAAAAGGGTTTCATGGAGGCCTTACCGAGACAACTGACTAATAGAAGCAACAAATGAAACTAGCCTCACAACGAAAGTGGCAGCGATCGCTCGACATTTTGTGATAACAGAGAGGTGCTGCAAGGGATGAACTATGTCAATGTAACGATCAGAAGCGATAAGGAGAACATGACAAACTGAAGAAATGGCGGTGAAACGAATAAACATCGCCGAAGACACGCAGTGATAAAACACATTTCCCAACGAGCAGATTACAAAAAGAGGAATTCCCGCAAGACCTGAAATTAGATCCGAGAATGCCAACGACGTTAGAAACATGTTGGTGAGAGTTCTCAGTGTTTTCTTTTTGTAGATCAAGTAGATCACTAGGGTATTCGCTGCAGTGATCAATAGGCAGATGAAGGCGAACAGTACAATCAATGGCAGGGTAAGAAATCGCACTTTATGGTGAGTTTCATTACTTGATCCATTGTTCCGACCAATGCTTTTGTTAAGTATATCTGATGATAGTTCTTGCATATTTAGCTTTAGTTTTATTTGCTCCAATCTTGCAATTATGCTTGACGTTTTTCCACAGTTGAGTTTTTCACAAAATTCAAGTAACCGCACAAAGACTGGCTGATCGAATGGAAATGTTTAAGGAAGGACATCAAATTTACGGCTAAACCTCATTAATAATTCACGACGAGAACAGAAAGGAAATCATTACCGTGAAAGAGGGTTTGAAAACCCGGTCGTAATTTGCATAGATTTTTGCGATTTTATGCCTTTGTTTTCTTCGCTTTTAATGCTCAGTTTGAGAAGCTATTAATATCAAACACTCGAAAGAGTGTTTCATAAGGTTTTCAAAAACCTCGAAGTGGGTTAAAAGAAACTCGGTTGCGCCTCGTTTTTCGATCCACTCCTCGGTGTTTGGATATCCTGATGAAACACTCTTCCTCGTGTTTGATATATTACATAAACTACAATCACTTTAATAATGCAACCTGGCATGAAAACCGTCTGTCGTTTTACCCTAAAAGCACTAAACAGTTTTAAGTTACATGCAACAGTGTTGCATAAGAGTTAGTATTCTTGAAGTCACTCATATCATATTCAATCATTTATATTAATGTTTTAGTCTGAAATCCTCAGCAATAGAAAAAAACTATTGGCAAAAAACAAAAATTTAGAAATTCAAATATAGTCTTCAAACGCAGATCTTATCCGGCAGATTACTGCCGGTACAAGGATAACAAATACAAATACAGGATATAAAACGTTTTCCTGAGGTGAACAAACAAATTACAAATTTCCTAAGTGGATGTTATTTCCGTGGTTTAAAGGCGATGGCTTTTGAACTTAAAAAAGTTAAGTCTTCTCGAATTTTCTCCATAATATATATAATATGTACCACAGTCAGTATGTTTTATGCCTGGGGCTAAACTGAGATCGTTTTCATGCCAGATACATGGGATCAGTATACAACACGAATTTAATATTTGTTATTTACATTTCAAAATTTAAATTTTTGAACGAATTGAGCGGCTTTATGCCAGATACGCGGGATGTACAGCACGTATTTAATATTCGTCTATTTGCATTTTAAAAATTAAATCAGCAACATTCAACGACTCGTTTCGGTGGTAAGTTGTTCGGAAGACATGAGTCATATTAAAAATTCCATGTAAATATTAGATTAAAAACTAGAGTTTTCTTAAGTAAAATGTCGCCTCAAACTTTCAGAACATCTACAAATTTAACGCCTTTTGTTTTCGGAAGAATAAAAATGTCGTTTTAAGATCAGTTAGGATTTTCTAAAAGGAGAAAGCAGCTGGTAAATTCGTGAGATAAGATCACTTTCCTAAAAGAATCGAAATGCTCAAACTGTGTTAGCTTTCAAAATATTTTGCTTTAATGGCGCTAAAATGAGGGGTGGCGAATGGTACCTTCAAAAATCGTGGGTCTCGGAAAATTTTGGTCCGGTCTCGAAATCTCGGCAGTTTTTTTGTTAAGTCTCGAAGTCTCGTTTGGCGGGTGATTTTTCGGTATCGGAGTCTCGGATTTTTTGCCGCAATGTCTCGGAGTCTCGGATTCTTTTGCCAAGCAGCTCGAAATCTCGAAATTTTGCCTGATCAAGCGCGTATTTATTTGAAGATATCGTGTTGGGTCAGCAAAATATACGCACACAAAAAAAATTTTCGTCAATGTTATTAATATAAGCTAAGTATGACTATCAGAATTTTACATTTTAAATTATAAATAAACATTTTACCGTAAGTGTCCGGTATAGAAGTCTTGAATTAATGAACTTTACCACGTAACTGACAAGTCACATGTCGACTGGGACTAGTGTAGCTGAGTGTGAGTTACGGTGTACATGAAGCTATAAGTGTGCCATCCTGTGTATTTGTTAACCTGCAAAACACCACCGGAAAAATAATTAACGACTTTAGACTTTGTATTCAGTCTGTAACACATTGATGCTAAGAGAAAATAAGTTCAGAAAACTTAGATGTAACAAAACGTAGCTGCTGAATGAGTGCTAGATTGTTAAACGAACACTTCTGAAGGCCACCTAAAGTAAATATAACTGACCATAACGTTTTACGAAAATAGTTCAGTAATTTATTACCATCATTATGTGGTTTTCTTACCATGTATTGCTCTTCCAGTGGGCCTGTACTATGTGTGCATCTTTCCTTGGACAACATTTCTGAGCCAAAGTTGACTAAACTCTGTGTTTCTTTTTTTTTTCCCTTTAATTCCCGTCGTTGCTCTTTGACATTGTCAAATATATAGACATTTCCATTTGCTGTAGCTTTTGTTAAAGTCCTGAAATTCCAGTGGATGACGGAATGCAATTTTTTGGTATTTCAAGCTTATTCCGTTGTTCACAAACTGTTCACTCTCCAAACAAGAGTGGATCAGACAATAGTGTATTGGATAAACGTATTTACCGTTTGTCTTACAATGTAGGCAGGTCACGTTAAGATCGCGAATTGGAATGGACATGGAAAGTCAATGCTACAAAAAACGGGTCTACACCGATGGGCCATTGGTTTCTTCTGATGCCTAGTGCGTGCGTGTTACATGCCATATCTGTGTGGTAGTCTTAGAGATCGCCCTCTTGAAGAACATGCAACGTCTTCCCGGACTGTTTTAACAGTGGAGGATTCTCTATTGAGAATTTGGCTTAACTCTACCACATTCAAATTCCAGTGATGGAGAAGCTTTTCCAACTTTAAAAATCTTGAATGTTCCATCACAGGTTATATAATCTTCACTCTGT
>JAJGOT010001352.1:0-25057 GCA_022457155.1 Cladopsammia gracilis | reverse complement strand
GCCGTGCGGAGCACGTTTTAGCAAAATCCCACTTTTGGGCACATCACATCTCAAAATCGTTGTACTGGCCTCAAATCATCGTCAAAAAGCGAAAATAGTGCATTTCTATGAAAAATGCACAAAACGTACCTTTGTGGCCCTGCGGAGCAAGGTTTGGCAAAATCTCACTTTTGACCACACCAGATTTCTAAGTCGTCTTACTGGCCTCAAATCATCGCCAAAAAACGAAAACAGTGCATTTCTATGAAAAATGCACAAAAAGTACGATTTGGGCCATGTGGAGCACGTTTTGGCAAAATCTCACTTTTGAGCACACCAGATCTCAAAATCGTCGTACTAGCCTCAAATCATCGCCAAAAAGGGAAAAAAGTGCATTACTATGAACAATGGACAAAAAGTACGTTTTGGGCCGTGTGGAGCACGTTTTGGCAAAATCTCACTTTTAAGCACACGAGATCTCAAAATTGTCGTACTGGCCACAAATCATCGCCAGAAAGCGAAAACAGTGCATTTCTATTTAAAATGCACAAAACGTACGTTTTGGGCCGTGTGGAGCACGTTTTGGCAAAATCTCACTTTTCAGCACACCAGATCTCAAAATTGTCGTACTGGCCTCAAATCATCGCCAAAAAGCGAAAACAGTGCATTTCTATGAAGAATTCACAAAAAGTAAGTTTTGGGCCGCGTGGAGCACGTTTTGGCCAAAGCTCACTTTTGAGCACACCAGATCTCAAAATCGTCGTACTGGCCTCAAATCAACGCCAAAAAGCGAAAAGAGTGCATTTCTATGAAAAGTGCACAAAACGCACGTTTAGGGCCGTGGGGAGCAAGTTTTCGCAAAATCTCATTTTTCCGCACACCAGATCTCAAAATCGTCGTTCTGGTCTCAAATCATCCCCAAAATGTGAAAACAGTGCATTTCTATGAAAAGTGCACAAAACGCACGTTTGGGGCCGTGGGGAGCAAGTTTCGGTAAAATCTCACTTTTCGGCACACCAGATCTCAAAATCGTCGTACTGGCCTCAAATCAACGCGAAAAAGCGAAAACAGTGCATTTCTATGAAAAATGCACAAAACGTACGTTTTGGGCCGTGTGGAGCACGTTTTGGCAAAATCTCACTTTTGAGCACACCAGATCTCAAAATTGTCGTACTGGCCACAAATCATCGCCAGAAAGCGAAAACATTGCATTTCTATGAAAAATGCACAAAACGTACGTTTTGGGCCGTGTGGAGCACGTTTTGGCAAAATCTCACTTTTGAGCACACGAGATCTCAAAATTGTCGTTTTGGCCACAAATCATCGCCAGAAACCGAAAACAGTGCATTTCTATTTAAAATGCACAAAACGTACGTTTTGGGCCGTGTGGAGAAGGTTTTGGCAAAATCTCACTTTTCAGCACACCAGATCTCAAAATTGTCGTACTGGCCTCAAATCATCGCCAAAAAGCGAAAACAGTGCATTTCTATGAAAAATGCGCAAAACGTACGTTTTGGGCCGTGAGGAGCACGTTTTGGTAAAATCTCACTTTTGAGCACACCAGATCTCAAAATCGTCGTACTAGCCTCAAATCATCGCCAAAAAGGGAAAATAGTGCATTTCTATGAAAAGTGCACAAAACACACGTTTGGGGCCGTGGGGAACAAGTTTCGGTAACTGGCAAAGTTTTAGCAAAATCTCATCTTTCCGCACACCAGGTCTCAAAATCGTCGTTCTGGTCTCAAATCATCCGCAAAATGTGAAAACAGTGCATTTCTATGAAAAGTGCACAAAACGCACGTTTGGGGCCGTGGGGAGCAAGTTTCGGTAAAATCTCACTTTTCAGCACACCAGATCTCAAAATTGTCGTACTGGCCTCAAATCATCGCCAAAAAGCGAAAACAGTGCATTTCTATGAAAAATTCACAAAAAGTACGTTTTCAGCCGTGTGGAGCACGTTTTGGCAAAAGTTCGCTTTTGACCACACCAGATCTCAAAATCGTCGTACTGGCCTCAAATCAACGCAAATAGCGAAAACAGTGCATTTCTATGAAAAATGAAAAATGCACCAAAAGTACGTTTTGGGTCGTGTGGAGCACGTTTTGGCAAAATCTCACTTTTGAGCACACCAGATCTTAAAATCGTCGTACTGGCCTGAAATCATCGCCAAAAAGCGAAAACAGTGCATTTCTATGAAAAATGCACAAAAAGTACGTTTTGGGCCGTGTGGAGCACGTTTTGGCAAAATCTCACTTTTGAGCACACCAGATCTCAAAATCGTCGTACTGGCCTCAAATCATCGCCAAAAAGCGAAAACAGTGCATTTCTATGAAAAATGCACAAAAAGTACGTTTTGGGCCGTGTGGAGCATGTTTTGGCAAAATCTCACTTTTGAGCACACCAGATCTCAAAATCGTCGTTCTGGTCTCAAATCATCGCCAAAAAGCAAAAACAGTGCATTTCTATAAAAAATTCACAAAAAGTACGTTTTGGGCCTTGTGGAGCACGTTTTGGCAAAATCTCACTTTTGAGCACACCAGATCTCAAAATCGTCGTACTGGCCTGAAATCATCGCCAAAAAGCGAAAACAGTGCATTTCTATGAAAAATGCACAAAAAGTACGTTTTGGGCCGTGTGGAGCACGTTTTGGCAAAATCTCACTTTTGAGCACACCAGATCTCAAAATTGTCGTACTGGCCACAAATCATCGCCAGAAAGCGAAAACAGTGCATTTCTATGAAAAATGCACAAAAAGTACGTTTTGGGCCGCGTGGAGCACGTTTTGGCCAAAGCTCACTTTTGAGCACACCAGATCTCAAAATCGTCGTACTGGCCTCAAATCAACGCCAAAAAGCGAAAACAGTGCATTTCTATAAAAAGTGCACAAAACGCACGTTTAGGGCCGTGGGGAGCAAGTTTTCGCAAAATCTCATTTTTCCGCACACCAGATCTCAAAATCGTCGTTCTGGTCTCAAATCATCCCCAAAATGTGAAAACAGTGCATTTCTTTGAAAAGTGCACAAAACGTACGTTTTGGGCCGTGTGGAGCACGTTTTGGCAAAATCTCACTTTTGAGCACACCAGATCTCAAAATTGTCGTACTGGCCTCAAATCATCGCCAAAACGTACGTTTAGGGCCGTGTGGAGCAAGTTTTGGCAAAATCTCACTTTTGAGCACACCAGATCTCAAAATTGTCGTACTAGCCTCAAATCATCGCCAAAAAGGGAAAATAGTGCATTTCTATGAAAAGTGCACAAAACACACGTTTGGGGCCGTGGGGAACAAGTTTCGGTAACTGGCCAAGTTTTAGCAAAATCTCATCTTTCCGCACACCAGATCTCAAAATCGTCGTTCTGGTCTCAAATCATCCGCAAAATGTGAAAACAGTGCATTTCTATGAAAAGTGCACAAAACGCACGTTTGGGGCCGTGGGGAGCAAGTTTCGGTAAAATCTCACTTTTCAGCACACCAGATCTCAAAATTGTCGTACTGGCCTCAAATCATCGCCAAAAAGCGAAAACAGTGCATTTCTATGAAAAATTCACAAAAAGTACGGTTTGGGCCGTGTGGAGCACGTTTTGGCAAAATCTCACTTTTGAGCACACCAGATCTCAAAATCGTCTTCCTGGCCTCAAATCAACGCGAAAAAGCGAAAACAGTGCATTTCTATGAAAAGTGCACAAAACGCACGTTTGGGGCCTTGCGTAACACGTTTTGGCAAAATCTCACTTTTGACCACACCAGATCTCAAAATCGTCGTTCTGGTCTCACATCATCCCCAAAAAGCGGAAAACAGTGCATTTCTATGAAAAGTGCACAAAACGCACGTTTGGGGCCGTGAAGAGCAAGTTTCGGCAAAATCTCACTTTTCAGCACACCAGATCTCAAAATTGTCGTACTGGCCTGAAATCATCGCCAAAAAGCGAAAACAGTGCATTTCTATGACAAATGCACAGAACGTACGTTTTGGGCCGTGTGGAGCACGTTTTGTCAAACTCTCACTTTTCCGCACACCAGATCTCAAAATCTGGAAAACAGTGCGATTTCTATGAAAAGTACATGAAACGCACGTTTGGAGCCGTGCAGAGCTAGTTTTGGCAAAATCTCACTTTTGAGCACACCACATCTCAAAATCGTCTTACTGGCCTCAATACACCAATATCACGCTAGCATGGCATGAAAATATATTTATTTAATTGGGAAAAGAGTCCAGTATCAAAGTCAGCACAACAATATTAGACGATTTTGAGATCTGTTGTGCTCAAAAGTGAGATTTTGCAAAATCGTGCTCTGCACGGCCCCCCAAACCTGCGTTTTCTACACTTTATATAGAAATCGCACTGTTTTCCCGATTGGGCGATGATTCCAAATGAACGTCGTCGTTCATCTCGTCCTTTTCATCGTAAGCTTCATCGTCGTCCTCTAACGGCTCAAGGATATCAGCGTCATCGAATTCCTCCTGGGATTCTCTTCACAACTGTTTTTTCCCGAGACATCATGTTCACTAACACTTTCAACTGCTTGTACACGAGGGTTCACTGACACTTTCAGCTGCTTGGACTCGCTGACTATTCACAGCACTCTTTGGTGAAGGCGGTATAACATTTTCATCTTCTGCAAGACTCTGCGTAGGAACGAAGTCATCAGCACTCGAATCACTACTTCGGTAATACTGTTCCAGTTTACTTGGTCGTGGTGATGTTTTTGAGGAATGCGTTTTTTTGTCAGATTCTGAAGATTCTGATTCTTCATCAGTAGTATAAGGTGAGTCAGCAGATGACCACCAAACAAAATAAGACTCCATCGATAGCAGTGAATACCTATTTCCCCCATTTGTGACCATCACCTACAGGCCTCCTTTCAGTCGGCCTGCAGGTTAGGTCACCAATTGGGGGAAATAGGCATTCACCGCTACCGATGGAGTCTTATTTTGTTTGGTGAGTCATCTGCTGACTCACCTTATACTACTGGGGTCTTCGTTTTACTCCACGAGGCTTATTTAAGCCCCAGAACCAGCTTAAAACACTAATAACCAGTTTTAACCCCCGGAAAGCGTTTTCAACCACCCAGCCCCTTTATTTGGCTCAACCCTCCATAACCGGGTTTTAACCACTAGAAAGCACATTTAAGTGCTCGGCCTTTCCAATTGAACAGAGTAGACCCCTTTGCATAAACTGACCTTGCTGGTCTCCGTTTATGACATCTATATATATGGCGCGTGCACTGAACGTGTTTAAAGACACCAGTCGGCGGGAGCTGAATGACTGGCTTAACGTGCAAGAAAGAAAACCCTTTGTAAAGGCCCCTCGCAACGAGGCTCTTGCAGGGTTTGATCCCCTAGACCGACAGCATCTGAGGGACTTTCAAACCCCTAATCGGATTGTTGAACTCTATGCGCCTGGTGAACGGGGCCAACAAGGCCGGCCCGGTCGAGTGCAGCGAACAGCTAAATGGAGCTTTACTCAGGGGCTCACAAGACCCCTTGTTCCCCAAATGATGAACCGCATCAAACAAGAGGTTCGCAGAAGGCATAAAGCTAACATCTCTTATGGGTACAGATTACGAAACATCGAAAATGGCGAGGTTATCGTTTGGTACTCAAACTTTAACAGCTCCTGGTTTTCTAAGCTCTCAGAGACGAAACGCTGGCTGCAACAACGAGAAGAGCTTCGCCTTCAAGGTGAACACATCGAACGCCCTAACACTAAATGGAGCTTCGAAGCCACCGTTTCCGTTGAACTCAAAGTGATCTTTGACAGACAACCTCTGTTGCTCGGTCTTGGTAGGCTGCCTGACTGGCTTCGCAATAAGCACTGCGTTAGAGCCCTAGACACTTTCAACGACGATCTTTGCATCTTTCGGTGCTTGGCAGTTCATCAAGGTGCCCGTTGGAGTCGGTGTACTCAAATAGCCCGAGCGTTAGCGCAAAGCTTTTTCGATGCTCAGCAGCAGGCTCGGACGGCTGGCAATCTTGTGCCCTTTAAAAAGTTTCCTTTGCTTGAAAGACACTTTAAACAAGGGATTGCCGGTTATACAGTCACAGACAACGGTGACTTCACTTTGGGTTACGTGCCTTCACATTATGACAAAGTTGGCCCCCACCCTCCCGTAATGACTGTCGGCATCTATGGCTCACATGCCTTTCTGATCACCGACATCAACAAAGTCACAAACAACTACACTTGTGGTGAGTGTGGGGCTAGGTTCACAAAAGCCTGTAATCTAGCCCGCCACGCCAAGACATGCATTCGCGGCGAAACCAAGATTTCCTGCCCCGGAAATCAGATCCTTGCCCCGGAGTCAGCTTTCGAGAAGGCCTTTTATCCAGAAGCCAATTTTGGCATCAGAGCAACCTGTTGGCTTGAATATGAGGCCCGGCAAAGGGGCATCCACATCCACCACCATAGATGTGGCCACGGCGGCGAGCGCACCATTGGTGGCTACAAGGTTGACGGTTATCACCCAGAGAGCAACACTGTGTTCCAGTTTCATGGCTGCTACTGGCACGGTTGCCGCCATTGTTTCCCCTCACCAGAACAAAGAAACGAAGCGATCAAAAACGACGGGCAAGGCAACCCAATCACAAGGGAGCAAGCCTTCTTAAGAACTGCGCAAATCAGTCATGAGATCCGCATGATGCTCGGCTATAATCTAGTTGAGCGGTGGGAGCACGAGCGCCCTGCTCCTTGGTGGTACGCTAGAGCTCCACCTAAACGAAACGAAACGTACCCACACGCCATCGTTTACGACTTCGAAGCCTATCAAGACAAAACCAAGGCAGGTCAGCCAACCAGGGATCTCTCTTACGAAAGCGAGCACGTGCCTATCTCAGTCTCCATTGCAGACACTCTAGAGCCTGAGCCTGAGTACATCTGCTCTAAAGATCCCCAAGAGCTTATCCGGCTGTTTTATCAATCTCTGGTGCGTCGCGGCAACGCAATCAGAGAGGACATAGCCAGACGATATATGCCTCCAGATCTTGAGGGGCTAACAGAGGCCCAAAAAGATCTTATCAAACACTGGTGCGAGCAGGTCCCCGTGGTCGGCTTTAACTCAGGCCGATACGATCTGCATCTTATCCGAAAGCACTTTGTTTCACACCTCGGGCAAGAACGCGGTGTCTTTGCTGGCGAGAAACAAAGACAAATCATGTTTATCAACACCCCCTCCTTCAAGTTTCTCGATATCATCAACTATCTCGCCCCAGGCATCACTTACGAGAAATGGGTGAAGACGTATGGGGCCAAACAGACCAAATCGTGGCTCCCATACGAATGGTTTGACAGCGCCAACAAACTCGACTACAAGGGCCTCCCGCCTTACTGGTGTTGGTACTCACAACTCAGCAACTGCTTTACACTTACTGCAGAGGAGTACAAGCAATGCGAACAGGTCTTCAAAGAGCGCGGGATGAAGACCTTCGGAGACTGGCTGCAATATTACAACAACCTCGATGTTGCGCCATTTCTCGAAGCGCTCGAGAAAATGAAAGCCTTTTACACCGGGCTTGGGGTTGACATTTTCAAAGATGCAGTCTCCTTGCCCGGGGTTTCGATGCAATATATCCTGCGGGGTACCTTGAGGGGCCCCAGGAACAGGCGCCCGCCCCTCTTTGCCCCAGGCCCCGAAGCCTACGCAATGCTGAAAGCGGCGGTGGTTGGCGGCCCCAGCCTTGTGTTCACACGCAAGCACGTAGCCGGTGAGACCCGCATCCGCTCACACAAATACGACTTGGCGCGCCCCGTGAAGCGTATCCTTGGCTTCGACGCCAACTCATTGTACCCCAGCACCATGCTGCAAAAAATGCCCTGCGGCAAAGAGAAAGTCTTTCACTACGAAGACCCCCAACTGGCCGCGAAAACCCTGACCACTAAGCTAGTGACAGGCCAGTGGTTCGGGTTTGCCGAGGTCGACATCGAAGTCCCTCGGGCTCTGTGGGAGCATTTCGAAGAGTTTCCTCCGCTCTTCATCAACACCTGCGTGAGCGAAGAGGCTGTCCCTCAACACATGAAGGAGTACCTAGCGCAAAGCAACAGAACCCAGTTGCCAGAACAAAAGAAGCTGCTCGGTGTTCTTCAAGCCAAAAAGGTGCTGCTGTACGCCCCAGTGCTAGAGTGGCTCTATAATCACGGGCTCGAAGTAACTGCGGTCTACCGCACGCTCGACTATACCCCGATGAAGGTCTTCGACTGGTTCGTCCGGGAGGTTGCAGACAACCGGAGGAAAGGCGACGCTGACAAAGAGAAAGCCTTGCTCGCAGAAGTGTTCAAGCTTCTGGGCAACTCGGCTTACGGCAAGTTCATCGAGGCCGTCGAGCGCCAGACAAAAGTGGTGTACACTCGCGACGAAGACGAGGTCGACAAACACCTGCGCGCAGCCTGGTTCGAAGATCTCGAGGACATCGGGGGCGCATACAAGATCGAGTTGCGCAAAACCAAGGTCACCATAAACCGCCCCTTTCAAGTCGGTATCGTCGTATATCAACTTGCCAAGTTGCGCATGCTGCAGTTCTACTACGAGTTCCTCGATCACTATATCGACAGGCGTGACTTCGAGCTCATCCAGATGGACACGGACAGCATGTACTTCGCCCTTGCGCGCGACACTCTAGAAGAGGCAGTTCCACCAGAACTTCGCACCCAGTTTGAAAGGGAGAAAAACAAGTGGCTCTCTTGGGACCAGTGGAGCAACAGAGAGCCTGGCCTGTTCAAGCTTGAAAAAGAAGGCACACGAGCCATCGCTCTGTGCAGCAAGTGCTATTACGTAGAAGACGAGGCTAGCGGACAGGCCAAGATGTCCTCCAAGGGCGTCAACAAGAAGCAGAACGAGCTCCACTGGCAAAGATACGAGCGAGCCCTCGATGGGTTCAAAGACATGGCAACAAACAGAGGCTTTCGAATGCACGAAGGGGCCATGTACACGTACGAACAGCGTAAGCTGGGCCTCAGCGCCTACTACGACAAGCGCTGGGTGCTACCAGACGGCATCCACACAGAGCCAATCGAGTTTCACAATCCAGCTGGTGGCAACTGAGTGCCTGGCGGCACAACCATCAACTCCTCGCGAACGAAGCCCCGCTTGGGCCCATCGTAGAGGTAATACACTACGGGCGCATCTGGCTTGGTGACAACCCTTTCAATATTATAGACTTTCAAAGACCAGATCGGATCCGTCGCGCGCCTGCCACCACCCTCTAGTTCCCGGGGTAATACAAGTATCTCACATTAACCCTAGGAGGGAGCTTCTTCTCATTCACCCCCACAGGCCTAGCATATGGGGTTGCGGGCTTGGCTGAGGTTGCTTTCTCTTTGATTGCTTGAGCGGGTTTCTTGCCAGTCAATCTTGTTACTTCATTGTTCAAGGCAGAGATAACATCTGGCAATCTTTTAACCCAAGCGGTCGACCGGCCAGAGGGCAGATTCATTTCAACTGCGTACTGGTAACCAAACAATCTTTCAGCCAGGGTTCTGTTGAATCTTTCAACAATCCCTTGATCTCTGTGGATATCAACGCGCCCACGGCGAATGGTTGTTTTATGGGTCCCAGTCTCTTTAGTCACAGCTCCCATAAACTCTGTCCCCGGATCGACTTGCAACAGTTGTGGCCATTTTAAAGGCCCCCGCCTGTATATCCGGGCCAGCGCTTTCGAAACTTCATCAGACTCTTTTGAGGTCAAGGGCTCTGCTGCTTTATATCTGCTAGCCACATCAACAACTGTCAAAGCATATTTGTAAACCTTTCTCCCGTGAGGCAGTTTGTCGTGTGGCAAAAAAAGTAGATCCGCTTGATGTACTGAGTTGGGCGTAAAGACATCAAATTTGGGTCGCGGGATGTGCCGTGGCGCAGGGAGATATATTTGCCAAAGGGCTTGTTTGACAAGCCATTTCTTTGCCGCCTCTTCTGAGACCTTGGCTGTTGCAGCTAGCTTTTTGACAGCGGCAAGACCTTTCCAATAGCCTTTGGGCCCGTAATAGATTTTTGAGAGTTTGGAGTCCATATATTTATGTTTTTACAGAAAGCGAAACGCTGCATAACCAAGGGCGAGCGCGCCAGTGCCGATAAACAAGAGTTCACCTTGCTTCTGCTGAGGGCCAGGCTTATAGAAGTCAGAGAACTCTGGCTCTTTGGGGAGCGTTATTTGCTGCTCCCGATGTGTTTGGTTGTAGAGCACTAGAGCTTGGTCAGTGTCTTGAAAGTTCTTTTTCGCTTGATCTTTGATCCGATCATTGGTTGCAATCCAGTCGAGGAGCTTTGTACGGTCTTTCTGGTATTTGGCGTAGGCCGCTTGATAAGCTTCTAACGCTTTATCGTGCCTGATCTTTTCATCCAGAGCGGCTTGGCCGTTATCACCTGACAAGTATTTTGCAAGATAATTGCCGCCAGTGAAAGCGGCCGCATTGAGAATTGCTCCACCAACCATGATAGCGATAGAGGCCATCTTGTATATAATTACACCGTGGAAGGGAGGATTTTCTGGTCCTCGAGGTATTTCTTGAGCGCGATGCTCCCAGTCATGGCGGCTGTGAACTTGACATAATTCATCAGATTAGCGCTGGGGTCGCCTGTGAGGTTTTCTTTGATGATTTTCTTGCCAATCCAGCCAATACCAGCGACAAGGCCAGTGAGTGTGGCAGCATCGAGAACAGCTTTCACGAGCTTGTTGTCAGACATGGTGTATATTTATGTTTTTTGTTTCTTGTCTTCACTCTCGTCTTCGCCGAGTATGCAGTCCAACTCAAGTTCCTGTTGTCTTCGCTGTTCCTCACACACAGCAAGTACCCGTTGTCTTATCTTTTCATCGTGTGCAGCAATTGCCTGTTGTGTTATCTTTTCATCGTGTTCATTACAGGCATTGATAATTGCGCCGAAAAAGATGTCGTTAGTTTTAACCCAAAGAAAAGAGAGGGTAGCCCAGCCAAGAAAGTTGATCAAGTTGTGAGTCCACATGGTGTATATATAAATTTTTTTTTTTACTCCATCTCTCGAATTCTTTGTCTCGGTGGCCTCTGTGTGGGTGGAGGGGCCTCTGCTGCTGGTTGTGGTGACTTGTTGCGCCCAAGGGCATTCATAATGGCCTCGCGCTGGTAATAGACGCCCAAAGCAGAGACAATCAAACCTCCAACACCAAGGATGAGAAATGTTGTGTTGTTGCTAGATTCTGCCTTTGTCGAGTTTTGGGGGGCAGGCTCGTTTGCCTGGCTGGCTTGTTTTTTTTGCCTCTCTTGCCAGACGTTTTCGTTCAGCCAAGGCTTTTCCAGAAGCAACACGGCCAGGGTTTTTTGCTGGAGCAGTCTTTGGGGTATCAGAAGTAACGTGCGTGGATGTAGGAGCGACTTTTTCTTCAGGAATCGTCTCGAGCGGTTGCGCCATCGTGTATATATTTTATTTTAAACCTGCGTGGTTCCTTCGTGGTTCCTTCATGGTTCCTTCATGGTTCCTTCGTGGTTCCTTCGTGGTTCCTTCATGGTTCCTTCGTGGTTCCTTCATGGTTCCTTTGTGGCGCATCAACTTCATCAAAGCCCTCCAGTGGGTAACCTTCACTGTCCCTGCTGCTTGGGTGAACGGGTGGAGACTCCTTTTTGAAGTCGATGTGTTTTGTAGTGATCAAAGCAGCATTGGCCAAGTCCAAGAACCGCCCACATCGCAGTGCAAGACCTCCAGCAAGAGATGACAATTCATGTTGAATCATGTAGTCATTTTTGAGTTCTTTCTGCAACTCCTTCACGTCGTCAATATCAACAGCCAAGCCGACGGCTTTGGTTACGAGCATTATGAAGCTGTCAATCAGAGACTCGGTCGTCTTGTTACCGACGTAGGCTTCATACCTTTTGTATAATTTTTCAACCTCCTTATCTGTCAGTCGCTTAACCCGCTCATGTGTTAGCTGGACACCAATGGCTTCTTTTGATTTGCCCGTTGAAACAAGGACTGCCAGTTTCTCACGTTGAGCCTGAGTGTCTGACCCTGTTAAGACTTCAGGAATCGCCGACGGTAAGGAGCTATCAGGGCCTGACTCCAGCATCTGCATGATTTCATTCATTGTGGCCTCGTCTCCAGGGGTTGTTGCCATCGTGTATATATTAATTCTCAATTATTTTCTTGATGTCAGGCAAGATATTTTCAATCTCCCGTATGAGTGAAGCTATTGTGTCTGGCATTTTAACAACTTTCAAAGGATACCGGCTAAGAAGCATGAGGCGTAGATCGGTCTCTCCAGCTGCTTTGATTTTCTGGATTTGCATCTCTTCCACCCTGCTCTGTAATTCACCAAGAAGCTGTGAAAAGACTGTGAGCTTGTGGAGACTGGTGGAGGCATTCATGGTCCAGAGTATACATTGTATTTTCACATTTTCACTTCAACCCCATAAGGGTGACGCAGAGAGAAAACCAGGTGAGAGAACTTGCCCCTCTTCAATCTTGTAATCAACTCTTTGTACTCTTCATGTGTGAGCTCACCGGCATAGTCGTCGAAGATGGCCTTCGTTGTTTTGCTTGATGGGGTATAAAAAAGCACAATCGCTGCAACGTTTTCTCTAAACGGCTTGGCAATGCTGGTTAACTGCTGCGCCAACACCCACACTGAAATACCGCTGTGCCTGGCACTGAAGCCGAGGTTGACAAGTTGGCTCGTGCGGCCTTTCACATCCTTCGAAGCGGCGCAGTCATCGAGCACAAAGAGCGTGTTTGTCCCGTCGAAGTGGTAACTGGCTAGTTTTAGCCAAAATTCAATCTCGTGCTGCTGGCAGTCAATCACGAAAATGCGTGGCTCATTGTCCACGAAGCCGTCGTAGGTCTTGTTGTGGACAAATGTTGGGCACAAGAGAACGATATAATCAAACTTGCCCCTGAAGGGCCCACGTAGCTGATTCAGAAGATATTGTGTTTTGCCAGAGTTAGTCGGCCCTATGATTAGGGCATTGAAGGGCAACTTTTGGGGGTCCATCTATATTTAATACTGAACCGCTTGCAACTGCCTGTCCATAATGTTCATCTGCGAGTCGCTGATGGTGTAGATGTGGCAGTGCACGTTTCCTGAGCCGGAGGGTGATCTCTCGATCTCAAGATGTACACCGTCCTTTGTGTTGACAAGGCGTTGGCCGTTACCGTGAAGAGTTGTATCAGCCATGGACCGAAGGTCGATAAGGAGGCCGAACTTGTTGCCTGTGAGATATTTGGTCAGATTCATGTTGGGCCTGCCGCCACCACTCTTTTTGAAGAGGCGGCTGACCTCGTTCCACATGTCTGTCCCGCTGATGCCTTCGTTGTAAATCCTGTTGGGTGAGCCGTTGATGGTAACATTCACCTTGGTAATGTCTGGATTGAAGTATTTTTCTGAGTCCCTGGCTCCAGCCGTGTATGGCTCTATGAATAGCAGAAGGATGGCTTTCAGTGACCTGCGCTGAGGGTTCACCCTGAGATTTAGCCGTGCGTCTGAACCCTTCGAGAAGGGGACCACTTCCTCTCGCATGATATGGTCGTAGGCAAATTCCTTTCCGCTAGAGTATACACTTGTTGCCTCGTCAGCCAGCTGCTTACTTCGGATTGTCTCGTACTCAAGCTGGATATTTGTCAACTTGTAGACAAGCTTGCTTGTATCCGAGCCCTTGACAACTTGAGAAGCCTGAGCGAGCGTAATCTCGAATGTCAAATCGTTGTAGAGGGCCTGCGGATACATGACGCCGTGGTCTGTTAGAATCTGGTGATACAGATTGATGCGGTATTTGTTTTTGTAAATGGTCTCCAGCTTGTTTTCCACATCCACGCTAGAGGTCTTCTTGTCGCCGGAATTAGAGTGAATCTTGCACAAGTCAACGCTCTGGATGCCCTCTGAAAGCATGTTTTCGCGCTTGTCGACAGAGAGGAAGAGGTCCTCAAAGATCTTGTAAATATCGTACCCGACGGTGTCCTGGACAGTGGTGGCGGCAAACTTGACAACAAGCCTGTCAACTAGTGCTCTGGAGACATTTTGTACAAGAGAGTTGTTTGCGTGGCCGCCGGCAAGGTCGATGTTAAAGATCAAGGCAAGCGAGCCCGACACGATAACTTCATGTTCGTTGAGCTTGGGCACCGTAACGTACAGGGTCTCGCCAGGATTAGCTGTAGAGCGCTCAAATGTGGTGCGCTTTACGGTGCGCTCTGCTTTCATTGCCCCAAGAATCTTCTCTGCGTTCGTTGGGAGGAGGTTTGGTTGCACGGCCATATATATAAATTTTATATTTATATATCATCATGGCAGAAGGAGGTTATGATATACCTGGCGAGAACGAAAACACCGGGCTTGACTGGGATATAGACCACGATGGCGATGACGATGACGAAGAAGAAGTTGACACAACAACTCCCTTTCAACCGGGAGCGGCATCCACACCATATCATGGCGGTGAACAACATGAAATGCATACACTGCCTCACGAACATAGCGGTTTTGATTCTGAGAACACCTCTCTACTTCCCGACGATGACGTAAAAAGAAGAAGGCTTGATATGATTAGGGACTCCATCAAATCACGATTTCCGAAAGTAGATTTTTCTAAATTAGGGGCTATTGGTTTCGGTACAAAAAGCGGAAGCGAAGGCAGAGTAGTCCGCATTGGCCCGAGGGGCGGTGAAACTCTCATGTTCAAACGAGATGGGTCTGGCCTTCTTCAAGACTTTATAAATAGGAACAAAACGGCTCTTGGGCCAAGCGCTGAAAAGATCATCGTTGAAGACAGAGCATCAATAAGAGAAGATAAACAAAGACTGAAAGAAGCTGAACGACTAGAAAAAACATTAAACGAAACAGCTGCAAAACAACAGCGAGCGGCTCAAGAAAAACAAGCAAAAGAAGATCAACTTGAACAAATTAACCAGCGCCTTGCAAATATGGAAACGGAAGGAGGTACATTAATAGAAAGACAAAACGAAATAGACAGACTAAACCGAGAAAAAGCAAAAACTGAAAGAGACATAAAAGAGGCAAAGAAAAAAAGCAAAGAGTATGCAAGAACTAAAAGAGATCAAGAAAAAGCTACAAGAGAAGTTGAACGCTTACAGAGAAAACTCGCTGATGAAAACCAAAAAACAAACACTCTCGAAGCAAGACTTAACTCCACCAAGCCGCTTGATGAGTTAAACAAACAAGAGGCCGAGCTTGAACGAAAAATCGAGGAAGAACGGCGCGTGATAGAGGATGAGAACACTTCTTCCTCTGACAAAGAAGCTGCACAAGCCCGACTTGAGGAGCTAGAAGAAGAACTGGCAAGACTAAGAACACAAGTTCAGGAAAGAGAAGAAGCCTTGCCTCTTCGAGAGAGGGTCAAAAATATCTTCAAGAAATATGGCTGGACACTTCAAGCAGTTGTTCTGGCTGCCGGTATTGTCATAGGCGCTGTGGTACTCATCACCTTGAATGGCCTGGCAAAGGCCACCAAGGCTATTGGAAATGGGCTTAAAAAGCTTGGCAAAAAAGCAGCCAACGCCCTGCCAGGCATGATCGGCTCGATCGTGGGCTTTATCTTCAAAACAGCCGGCCAGGTTATATCCTTTCTTGGCGAGCACGCCTGGCTACTGATCCTTGCCGTTGTGGCTTTCTTGGTTGAAAAGACAATCAAGCGCAAGCGTTAACGCATCCAGATAAACAAGCCTGCTAAAGCAAGAGCGCCCCCAGCAATGAGCGCCTTGTTTACGTGATGCGGCTCGATCTTAGTCTCTTGCGTTGGGCCTGGTGTTGTGGCTGGTGTGGGGGCTGGTTGTGGTGTTGGTGTGGCCGTTTGTTTGGGCGCGATGCCCTGTGCCTGTGTCGCCTGTTTGTGAATCGGGTTCGATGGGTGGCTGTTTGGTGGATTAATCTTTGTCGGCCCTCCGTCCATGGGGCGAAGGGAGGCTTTTTTTGTGGTAAGATTGACATCATTGTTAACACCAAGCTTCATCCCTTGCGTTGCCTGCATAAGATTGTTATTGTACCCCACCACGCTCTCTGTATTGATAACCATGCGTGACGGCATCAGCCAGCTCCCAGGGGCAACTACAAAGTTTAGCCATACTTTCGTTGCTTGGATGGCCTGCTGATAATGCTGTACGCTCTTAGATATGTCGTTCAGTCTTACGGCGTCCTCTAAGAGTGTTAAGAAGACTCTCTGCGTTTCGAACGCCCGGCCTCCACTCCCAAGAATGCTGCTGCGAGTGTTTGCTTGTGCACCCAGAATGCAGTACACAAAGGCCTCGATTGATTGGTTCATACGCGCGAGCCCTGGCTGTGTTAGCCCTTGTGCATAATTCGGCACAAAGTGCTCGAACTGACTAACCGCACCTTGGTCGTTACGAACGAAGTATATGCCGTTTGCGAGATAGTTTGGGTCTTTTCTGTCAGTCACACGCTCGTCATCAAACAGGGCTAGATCGGGATCAGGATAGTCGTAATCAGTAGAAAGGGGCCCATCATATGCAACCCAAATGTACACATTGCCAAGGCCGTGGTTTTTGCCGTATGTGAAACGGAAGTCAGAACTGGGGTCTACACCGAACTCTTGGCAAATCTTCTTGTATGCGTCGATGTTGAACTTGTTGTCTTTATGGTTGAATGTAGGGTCGTCTGGCAAAGCACTCACGCTCTGTTCCCCACCCAGCTTGAAGAGTATTCGTCTTGTTTTGAAATAGACGTGAAACCTGTAAAATGACCGGAGCTGCGGGGTTAGGGAGAGAAGAGAGTTCTTATCAAACAGAAGGTCACGCGAGATCCCGCAGCCGGTTGTTGCACACCACAGCGCGAAATTCAGTTGTTGTGGCCAGAAACTCATTTGCGGACCACCTAGCCACTTTCGGCCGTATTTCGCGGTTGTGAACTTAATCTGTGTGTCTGAAAATTTTTCTGTATTTTGTTGTGAAATAATCAGTTGGCGTGACATAGATCTTTTGCGCTTCGTCATTCAAGACAGAGCCGATCATCATGTCTTTGTCGATTACAGTGGAGAAATCAACAGCAGGGATTGGCTTTTGTGTGTTTCGGTTTAACGTCAACTGATAGGGGAAACCGCCAATATACTCTAAGCCAAGGGCGTCTTTCAGGGCTTGTGTCCAATCCTTGTGCGGTATGTCTGAAGGCATAGCCCAGGAACCGTGCCCCTCGGGGAAAAGAACTACTGCTGAGGCTTTGTGATTTTCATCGAAAGAAACTTCTGTTGTAAATCTTGATATATCGGCGTGCGGGAAACGCCCTTTGAAGTCTGAGATTGCCTTCGCTTTGGCGGCTGTAGAAAGTTTTGCGGCCTCCGGAGAACTCAGCCAAGCCAGTTGCGGATTTACTGCGGGAGGTTTTTTACTGATATACCTTTGTTCTGGATAGAGGGGGTTTTGGGGGCGAGGAAAAAACGGGGGTGAGGGCCCGTAATCGTGCCCGCCAATGTCTAGACCAAGGTTTGAACCAGGATTAAATCCGCCAGGGCGCCTGCCAAACATGATTGTATATAAATATATTTTATATACACAATGGTTGTGTTAACAATCGTCGCACCTTCGAACCCTCACACCATCTACTTCGATCACCCTCTTAAGAAACCGAGCTATATCCGGCTCGTCTCTTGTTCGATTTGCAATTCGTGCCATAATTTGAAACAAAGAGGACAAATATCTGTCAAAATATCAGGCTCGGAGGCTCAACCAACTATAATCAACATTGAGCCTAGTTTTTACACTCCTAGTAGTTTAGCAAAAACGATAGTTGACAAATACGAAGAACGGGTTATAGACCTTAAAGCGGAATCGTATTCTCCTCTTGGTGCTATGGCGATTTTGAACCCAGGAGGTGAATATGTAATAGGTCTTTCCAAGAATATCAGATTATTATTTGGCAAGGGCCTACAAACGCCTCCACATATAACCAGTAAAAAATTCGACTCACCAAGCACTTACTTTATCCACTGCGATCTGGTCGACAAAGAACAGAACTTACTCAATGGTAAGCCTTCGACAGTCTTGGCTCGATTTGATCTTCGTGGAAAGCCATATGAGAAAGTTTTCTATGAATCAACACAGCAGAACATCTTGCGTGACGTCTCGTCTGGCGATTATGTAAACAGCATAACACTGTCTGTGAGGGATGAGAACAATGACCTTTTTGATTTCAATAACATGCCTCTTGAATTTGAAGTTGAAATAAATTAATATGTATACACAACCATGAGCTCGGCTAATGTGTTGCCATCGGCACCGGATTACAGTGAGACTCAATCGCTTTACCCAAGCTTACCAACAAATGGCGAAGACTTCCGGCTCAAGAAAATAACAGACTTACAGAAAGAGCTTGAGAAGGAAGCCGACCACTATCGCCAGGTCGCAAAAAAATACAAACGGGCCCACGCGATTCTTCATGCAGCGGCTGTGGGTCTTGGTTTGGTTGCTACAGGCATGTCATCAGCTACTTTCGCGACTGCATTATCTGGAGTTGGAATTGTGGCCAGTCCTGCCCTTGCTGGCATGGCGGCGGTTACAGGGGCTTCCTCCGCGGCCCTCACAGTGTTCAGCAAGAGATTTGAACGAAAAATCGCGAAACACGAGAAAATCTACACGCTCGCTGTTGCCAAGCGGAACTCTGTCTATGAGATGATCTCAAAGGCTTTAACTGACAATAACATCGACGATCCGGAGTTTACGATCATCATAAAAGAGGTTGAAAAATATAACAAACTTAAAGACGATATCCGCTCTGGTGAAACAAAGCCCACACAGGGTGGACAGCCTAAAGCGCCAGATCTTGACAAGATCAGAGAAGAACTTCGCAAAGAAATCAAAGTGGAGTTCCAAAAAAAATTAAATCATCTTACAGACGTGTCCAAGTCATATTTGAAAGAGTAAACTCTGGGTTTAATCTACAAATATCGAAAGAAAACAATATATAGACCAATGCTTTCTCTAAAGGAATTAATCACATTGCTTCAGGCTGCAAATAAACGTTATGAAAATCTTGCACAGAAGTATAATGAACTGAAAATCAACTACAGCAGGCTTTACCAGAAACATATGGCCCTGCGTAACAGTCTCGTTTGCCAGGATTGTAAAACGCGGTGCGCGAAAGAAGAACCGGGTGGGTGCACTGAACTTTGTAATCTTTGCAGCGCAAAATAAATTCCGAAGCATTTTTTCAAAAATACCATTCCTGGGTGCCCCAGTTTTTGTGAAAAAAAGTTTTTTGAGGACACTTCAGTTCGTTTTACCTATTGAACATTTGTCATTTTCTAATTATTACCATGCAGGACGTTGTTTATAAATGCTTCAACAAACAATTGTCTATCGTCAGACAAATGGATGAAAAGAATGAATACAAGCCTCAATTAGATGCCTTAGATGTTAAACACAAACACGTCTGGCTGCGAGGCATCTATGAAAATGACTATATAGACGAGTTTAACCGCTCACAACTTAAAGATAAGTTACAAATTATCTTTTTATATCTTTCTTTGTCGGCAAGACAAGAATTAATAGAGCGGTACCACGAAAATGAGTTTGTTTTAATTCAAAGCAGAACAAACGAAAATATAAAATCGTGCCAAAACTGTGGTGGATCTTTTTCACTCATGGAGGAATCAGCGAAACTTGTCTGTAAAATATGCAGCCGCATTGAAATAATAGACAGTGCCGCCTTTTATCATGCAGACCTTTACAGAAATAAAAATATAAGAGTTAAAAGCAGGGTCAAAACAGATTATAATTTTAACTCTAGGCTTTATCAGTTATTCGGAAATAACTCTTTAGAAGCTATAAGCGCTTGCGAAAAGCTTTTATCTAAACTATATATAAAACTTTCTAATATAACGATTTACGAGTTGGTTGAAATTCTAAAAAAAATAAAACGAAACGATTTAAAAAAATACACAACATTTTTATTAAGCCGTCTTAGAGGGGAACCCCCTCCGAGTTTAACCTCTGACGAAATTAAACAAACAGAATATATTCACACAAGAGTGAAACCTCTTCTCCCAAATAATCTTTCTATAAATTTCAAAATTTATAAAATCTTAACCCTAATTTTGGAAGAAGGGCCAAGAAAACAGAAAATTTTATCTTACATAATGTTTCCGGGGCCATCTACATGCAGAAAGAATGAACGATTGTGGCAAGAAGTTGTTCATTTCTTAAACTGCCCCTGAAGAAAAGCCTCGACATCTCCTTCATTTTCGATAACTTCTCCAGTGGAAGTTGTTTTGTCGTCTGTATTGCCAAGTGAATGAATTTTTTTTTAAGTTCTGCGAGCTGCCTGTGAAAACTCTCGACCCTTGCTTGAATGCCTGTTAAGAACCCCTCGTGCTGGGTGATTGGAAGTTCTGTAACATCAAGGAGCTTCCAAGTAAAGAATGCAACAGCTCTTGGTCCCTCGACATTGCTGCTTAACTCGCTCTTGAATTTTTGTCGTCTTAAGAACTCCTCACGTTCGACTTCCTTGCTAAAGTCTGTTCTCACAGGGCCGTAAGAACACCAGAGCTCTTTCTCCTCGATGCTTGCCATTATTTTCTCAAACTGAGCCTGAGTAAGTTCAGAGACGTCAACAAGCTCGGTTTGATTTTTAGTTAAGGGTTGTTTAGAGAAGAGGTAAACAATACCCCAGGCAAGTGTTTTATTTGCCTTTGTTGAATGTACAGCACCACCATTTAGTTTCGCATTATGGTATGTGCTTGATGACAATTGTTTCAAAGGGCACGGCCTGAAATACGAGTCAACGAAAAGGCCCTTTTTTACTAGGCTTCCACTGAAAGCGAGGCCTGTCTGAAGTTGTGTTACATAATAACGCGGAATAGATCTAACGGCTATCTTCCGTTTAAAGGGGCATTTAAACTCTAAGAGAATAACGTTTCCGTCTTTGTCTTCGAAGTAGCCGTCGGGACTACATGTAAGTTTTCCGTAAAGGGGGTGCTCCTTTGCCAGATTAAGCGAGACACTGTGCGCAAAGACGGTTGTTTTGTGTTTTTGTTCAAAGAACTTTCTCGCGATTGGCTCGAAAAGGTTGCCCCAGGTACATGCTGTCATGTTGACCATGTCTGATGCCTGCGCTTTCTTGAAAAGTAAGCTCTTTTCATTTTCAAAGGGCGAGGCACCAATCAGTGCGGCGACTTCTGAAGCGCCGATGGTGCTCTTTCTGGCACTGACCCAAGCGCGACTCCTTTGTTTCAGGCCAGTTTTCCTGGAGTTAAGAAAGTTCAAGAACCTTTGCAGGCCAGGCATCATTGATATACAAGGAGTGAACATTTCTTCAATTGGAAAAACTGATCAGCTCTGTTCGAAACGTCGCGAGTGATGTTTTACCTTCGCTGAAGGCTTAAACAAAACTTGCATCGTGGATATTGGTGAAAAGGGTCAAGATCACTCAGGCTTAAAGATTGTTCTTGCTTGTCAAGCCATTCATTCAGCTCTTCCTCGCTGACAGCTGAGTTTGCAAAGACACCTTGAACAACCACCAGTTGAAAGAGTGGTGGTGGTGGTGGCTGTTGCGGCGGTGGCGGTGGTGGTTGTTGTGGTGGCAAAGGCACCTCAGGCACATGAAAGGCTCGAAGGTGCGGACAGCCATTCATTCGGTGTCTATAAAACGTTGACACACTCACTCTTCGATGACAACACGGGCAAGGGAGTTTTAATCGATTGACCTTCACGTACCCTATGTTAGGGGCTTCCATGATGCGATATGCAAAGGGGTCTACTCTGTTCAACTGGAAAAGGTCGACCAATTTCACGTGCTTTCTGGTGGTTAAAACCGGTTATGGAGGGTTGAGCCAAATAAAGGGGCTGGGTGGTTGAAAACGCTTTCCGGGGGTTAAAACTGGTTATTAGTGTTTTAAGCTGGTTCTGGGGCTTAAATAAGCCTCGTGGAGTAAAACGAAGACCCCAGTAGTATAAGGTGAGTCAGCAGATGACTCACCAAACAAAATAAGACTCCATCGGTAGCGGTGAATGCCCATTTCCCCCAATTGGTGACCTAACCTGCAGGCCGACTGAAAGGAGGCCTGTAGGTGATGGTCACAAATGGGGGAAATAGGTATTCACTGCTATCGATGGATTCTTATTTTGTTTGGTGGTCATCTGCTGACTCACCTTATACTACTTCATCAGACTGTTCTTGGTATTCAGAACCTGTGTCGGCAGAACTTTCATTATCTTTTGCGATGTTTCTGCTGTTTCTGGCATTTTCTGTTTTTTCCTGCCGTGCTTCTACTGTGAGAAGACAGAGGGCGATGCTCGTCTGTCCCCTCGTTTTCCTCTGAGTTGTCGTCGCTTTCCTCTGACTTGTCGGAACTCTCCAACAAAATGTCTCATCAGTTATGACAAAGAAACAATATTTTGCCATTATACAAACATTTACTAAGAAAATGTAACGATGTAAAGCAGCTCAAAATAGATTGAGCCGTTATAACGCAAAAGTAATCAAAAGATGCACATGATATACGCATAAATCTGTGTAGCGCGTTATCGTGAATGTAGACTAAAAAATGTTTTCAAATATAGCGCTAAAAAATTTAGAATTAAAATATTAAAAAATTTAGAAATTAAAACATTTAGAATTTAAACATTTAAAAATTTAGAATTAAAAAACTAAAAATTAAAAAATTAAAAAAATTTTTAAATTTAGCACGCGCATATGCTTTTTTGACAGTTGCGTTTAAACTCACTGATGAAGAGGCAGCAGCCTCGAAACGAAAAATGAGAAACTAATTTTTAGCGCTATATTTGAAAACATTTTTTAGTCTACATTCCGTTATAACGCACGCATTTTGGTATCCGATAAATGTCACGATTGACACTGCCTCTCCAGCAAACAAAGGCAAATTTGATTTCAAGCTAAACTGTAATCCACTTCAATCCCTGCAATCCTTTTTTTTTTTTTTTTTTTTTTTTCTATAATGAACACCAACAACAAAAATTACAATAAAATAAAAAGGAAAGGAAAAAATTAACAAGTGTGACAATAAATTAACTAATTACAATATGATAACTATTTTCACATACTAATACTTATGTGGCCGCAGCTGAAAGGTATGACAAATAGTGCCACCAAGGCGTATGTATATATGTAAATCGAAAAAGAGGAGAAAAGAGACTTGTTCAATTAACAGGAAGGTTCCATTTTCGCATTAAGGAGTTTTCAGCTTTAGATTCTAGTTCATAATTAAATTTAAGGTGACACAAGAAGGCGTCCAATTCAGGTCTAGTTTCTTTGTATTTACATAACCAAATATAATGTCTTGCTAAAAGAAGCAAGAAATTAATTTGGTGGTGACACTTTGAGGAATCCGGTCTCAGACCAAGCGCTACCGCGCTTTTTAAGGAAAAATTTCTCTCAGTTATTTTATGGTACAGCATCCATCTCTCAAGGTTTGCCCAAAAGGAGGATGTCTTTTTACATGTCCAGAAAAGATGGTACAGACTATCTGATTCTTCACGGCAAAAGGAACACATTGAGTTGTCTTTTATACCTATTTTAGTTAAGAAATCATTTGTTGGTAGTCGCCTGTGTAATAGTTTAAATTGAAACTCTCTTAGTCTTACACTTTTAGAGTATTTGAAGGCTAGTTGGTAGGCCTGTTTCCAGTTAACATTCTCATCATTTTCATCCGTACAGTCATTCAGCCATTTTTGCTGGCTATGTGTCGGTGCGCCGCTTTTTAGACTTACGAGTTTGTTATATGCTAGTTTAGTTACTTTCCGAGTTTTGGATATTTTTGTTGAGAAACTTTCGTGGTTAGAGCTAATTTGTAACAAGCTGTCCTTGCACTTTCGCCAGGCAGATTTCAGTGCCGATATTACTCCATAATATATGAGAGGGTTAACTTTTATGTTGTATTTGTTCTGAAATTCATTTAATGTGAGGTAAGTTTTATCTGCCCTTCTCAAGTGGTTTATTTTGGATATTCCTTTAGAAAACCATTCTTTGTAGAAGATAGGAGAATTGTCAATCCTGATAAGCGAGTTGTACCATAAAGTTTGCGTTGAAAACTGTGCATCGGAAGCTATAAGTCCATCGAAGTTAACTTCTGACCAAATTTCTAAAATCTCTCTAATGAAAGTATCTGTTACTTTGATATACTTTGTGGTGTCTTTTCTGTCGAGATTACCAGTGAGTATTATGTTGCCTCCATATCTTTTAAGTTGTAAGTCAAAGAAAATTTTCCATTTCCCATGGTTTTCTGAATCCAGGTATTTGCTTATCCACGCGACCTTTAGCGACTTATTGAAAGCTTCCATATCGACCATTTTTAGCCCCCCATTTGTATAGTCGTTTATTATTATGTTACGTTTGATCTTATCCCCCTTTGAGTTCCATAAAAACGAATAAAAGAGTTTGTTAACCTCTTTGATAACCTTCTCGTTCGTATGCATTGAGGAAAAAATGTAAACCAATTGAGAAGCCACTAGGCTCTTTAGTACTGTGATTTTCCCTAGAAGAGTTAGCCTACGGTATTTCCAGGAGCTCAAAATATTACGGACTTTTTCCAATTTTTCATCATAGTTTAAGGTTGCTGTCTTTTCGGGATGCACAGAAAACCACACCCCCAGGGCTTTTACTTTATCGTTCGGCCATTTAAAATTTCTTTCTGGAAAGAGTGTAACCTCCTTCCCAATGTTCGCTCCAATCCAAAGGGCAACTGTTTTTTTACCATTGAGTCTGAGACCGGAAAAAACCCCAAACATGTCCAGTGTCACAAGAGAAGCAGCTAAAGATTCCCTTGATCCGTCTAAAATTAGAGTTGTATCGTCTGCGTATTGGCTTAACTTGATTTCCATTTCATTAACAACGATTCCTTTGATATTTATGTTTTCCGAATTGTTTTGGCTAAAACTTCAACTGAAAGGACAAAAAGGTAAGGCGAGAGAGGGCAGCCTTGCCTAACCCCTCTTTGGATGTTAAAGAAGCTACTAGTCCAACCGTTGTTTAAAACACAGCTTTCCGTATTGTTGTAAAATACATTTATCCACTTTAAAAAAGAAGGGCCGAAGCCAAAAAACTGAAGCGTTTTTTGATGAAAGACCGTTCTAAAGTGTCGAAAGCCTTTTCGAAGTCTAAAAACAAAAGTAAACCTGGAATGTTCTTTTCCTTTGCAAAACTAATAACACTGT
>JAJGOT010001351.1:0-25153 GCA_022457155.1 Cladopsammia gracilis | reverse complement strand
ACTGCCAACTTTGTTAAACTCACTTGCCACTATAGACACTTCAAACGTCCAAATCGTCACGCTTTATTTTGCAATCAAGTCCAATGTATATAATAGCTGAATGGAAGCTGAAATATGGTTGGAACTGTCGAGAAAAAGCGATGTTTCGAGAAAGTGCCTTCGGCAACATTTACTGATTGCGTGATTGATAAACTGCTCGAGCGAAGATGGCCATTTGAAACGAAAATAGGGATAAAACCAACCTTCAACCACTGGCTATGCAAGGTAAGCTCGTTATACTATGTCTCTGATCTAGTATGGTGTAAAGCGATAAGTTTTCGTCGGAATTTTGGCTTCAATAACAGCAAGCGTAATTCGATTATTTGCGGTTGTTGACAAGTCGATGTTGTGATTTCTCGAAATGACACGGGCTTTTTCTTTGAAGTAGTTAAGAGGCCCAAACGTTTTTTAGTTTCCTTGAAAAGAGCACTATATCCACGTTTCCAAAAACGCAATTTAAAGCGATTCTGAGTTATGCCGCATAGGGAAAATATTTCTTGAAAAACTGCCTCAAAATGCTTTTTTTAATAATGAAATATGAGCGATTTTCAAACACTCACCGTTAATTCAGAAATGTAACTCAAAACCTGTTATTAGCTCAAATCATTTGTTAATGCCTCCTACACAATTGTTCAAATTGGGGAAAGTCTGCTTCCCTGTGCGCTTTTAACGAATCTGTATTGTGTTCATATTCGGCGCTCTTATTTCGGCTATTTTGGCGATGGGGGGACTGTTAGAGTTTTTGGATTTTCTAGAAATGAAAAATAGATTTGAGCAAAAAATACCACCACGTTTATTGACTTACCATGGGCTATCTTTGAGCTAAACATGAGTAGGGAAATTTTCGATCATGTGCCACGTCTCACGCGGTCCGGGAAAAAAAGGCTCTCTTAAGTACTTGACACAAATCCCTCTTTCTCGTCTCATTTATCATTTATCTTAACAAAGTAAACCTACCCGATTCGTTCTTCATTATTTTCCACAGGCGTCTGATGGCGGGATATCCGAAAGTACGGGCTTATTTGACGCTACATCGCAAATGTTCATTATGGCCATTGCTCTCTCTGCTTGGTCTCTTGGGAGTAGCCATCATAATCGGACTTTTGTATCAATGTCTTGTTTATGTTCCTGGGAGAAAGAAGGGTATGGTGCTTTGATATATTTTAGCGCCTTTAGTTTACAATATCGGCCACATTTGTTAGAACGGTTTCCGCTTTCTTACCATTCTTTCTCCTTTAATGTTGAGTGAAACAAATATATACGAACGCCACAATAGAGAGAACAGAGCACCATTGGGGAAGAGGAGATGACCCGCACGTGCTCTACGTTTCTGAACTGACAAATCTGGACTATGCACGGAACGTTATGATGACTATGAATTGTCTTTTATTTTCTCGGGATAGTCGAGTCAAAGCATTTCGGGTGATCATGTCCTTAATTCTCATGAATTCTCTGATTGACTTAGCATTGATATTGCAAGGAGAAATTTGGTGATGATCCCTATTAAGGCTTAAAGGTTTAACACTTGAGAGTGTAATGTGGTCCTTACATTTGGGTATTTGAATCTTCAGAAACAGTATCTCACGGTACTGTATGTTTTTCGGTATTTTACAGAGCAAAATTTCGTATTTTTTATGAAAATTGTTTGTGTTTCTACCTGCTTTTTGCTGTAAAGGAGCATGATAATATGATTGCGACACATTTCTGTTTCATTACAGATGTAAAGTTGAAAGCCTCTTCATCACATTGTGCTTACAAAGAGTCCCTGGTGGAAGAGATGAAAGAGTTCGTGGATGCATTCTACTCCAAAATGTCAAGCAAAATCCCTTTAATCATAGAAATGAAAAAAGGGAATTGAGAGAGAGATTTAAAGAAAGATAAGAAATTACGCAATAAATTATGCAAATCAACAAGTCAACCAACCAAAGAGGTACGTTCGCTACGTTACCACGTTGGTCAGAATGGGCGTTTTTTCTCCCATGGGGTCGTAGAGATACATTGAATTTCGTAATGAAACGAAATTTGGCATAGACATAGTTCGCGGAATTCCACATATGACAGTGGTTACGAACTTGTGATTGACAGTATGACGTCACAAATGACGTTCAAACTTGGGCCAAAATTTAAAATTTGGAAATTGATTTCGAAAACTGAATAAACATGTTCTATGATAGAAACGAAGCTTTCCAGCGAAAACCCCACTTAAATCGATTAAACCGGACAAAGTTATGGTTAATTAATGAAATTCGTATTTCCTGCCAAATGTGAAAGAATGTAAAGAATCGCCATATTTAGTCAAAATTTAGGGATTTTAAGCTGGAACACCATAAAGGAAATCAGTTAGAGACAAAGTGCACAACAGATAACATCAAAAATTTTTATTCTTGGGCCATCGAAGTTTGATGAGAAAATAGAACACAAACCGCGGTGATAAACATATTGAACTTATTCATTTTTGATAAAAACTTGACGTTTCGTATGCTACTACATACATTTTCAAAAGTGACCGTTAGTGTTAAAAAACGATACTAATATAGTAGTAAAAAGGGACTGGACGCGAGATTAAGTACAAAACTTAACAGTTGATCTATAAAAGAAAACAGCTAATTAATAAAGCATCAGCTTCTCGCTACTGACGTTTGCATTAAGAGCTGGCTTTAGTTCTTGTATAACAATGTTTCTTTGATTTTACAGTGGAAATCAGTTTTACCCGACGCTAAGATATCAAAATAATCCCACTTGATGTTGTGTCCGTGGTGTTAACATGGTCAGTAATGGCTGATGTGCGGGTCATCCTTAGCGAGGGCCTTAAAATGCTCAGTTTTTCTATCATGAAGCCGTCGTTTAGTTTTACCAATGTAAATTCTTCACAATCCCAACAACTGGCTTTGTAAATAACTTTAGACTGTGAGAACGATTTCAGCGGTCCTTGTACGGGAAGAAAGATTTGATGCGGCGAGTGTTTTGAAAATAATTTTAAGGTTGACACAAGAGTAAAAATTGTATACACAAGATTTAAGACGTTTAGAGATTTGGTTGCTATGTAAACCTAAATAAGGTAGCAGGATAATAAAATCTTTCTTAGGAACAGTGGAGACATGGTTGTTTGACTTGTTATGTTTCTGTTTATAACATCATTAATGTGAAAGTTGATTATCCCTTGAGGGTAACCGTTCTGAAGAAGAAGCTTTCGAAGTCATCAAGGGCAGATTTCAGCAACAATGAAGAGGAGCAAATCCTGTAGCAGCGATAAGTGAGGGTGCGGATGAGATTTATTTTGTACTTGCGCGGGGTGAAGGAATCCCATTTGGTGTATAACCCCGTGAATGTTTTCTTCCGGTAGATGGAAGTCATGAAAGTGTGTTTTGGCAGCGTTCAACAAGGATGTCCAAAAACGGAATCGAGTTGTCTTGTTCATATTCAATGGTAAATTGATACTGTTGTGACAATTATTCAAATACTGCAAGAATTTATCAGCAGTGTCTATGCTGTCAAACATTGTAAAGTGTCATCAACGTATCGATACCAGACTGATGGACAAACGTCACTGTTCATGACCCATCGTTCTTCAAAGTAACACATGAAAATGCTAGCCAACACTGGGCCTACGGCGAACCCATCGCAACGCCATCAATTTGGTCGTAGTAATGGCCATCAAAAATAAAGTGGCTTTTCTTTGTGGCAATAATGTAATAATTTATTTAAAACAGTGCGAGGTAATGTCGGAGGATCAGGAAGAGAATACAATTTGTCAAGACAAATATCTATCGTTTCACCAAGTGGTACATTTGTAAAAAGAGAGCAAACATCCAAAGAAACACATTATTCCGTTGTTATGTTTATACTTTTTGGTCCAGTCTGCAAAAATAAACGAGTCCTTAACAGTGTGATTGTTGGTTGAAATAGGCTGAAGTAGACCAAAAGATAAGAAGCGAGGTTGTAGTTGTATGTGTTAACGGATGAAACAATTGGACGGAACGGACAACCAGCTTTATGAACCTTTGGAAGGCCATACAATAGCAGGGGAAGATCCACAAGGTAAAATCATGCGGAAAGTTGCGTCATCAATAATTTTGTCATTCCTTAGCTTGCGGAGATACGTAGACAGACTTTCTTCTCTAGATTTAGTTGGATTGTGCCTTATAGTTTAAATTTTGTTTCATCAGAAATCAACTGCTTCATTTTGTTGAGATAATCAAGTTTGCTCACAATGACGTAATAATCGTATGACTTCTCTAAGCAGAAGAACATACTTGGCAAAGATGAATGGAAAGCCTTATCTGATTTACGCAATGATGACAGTATCATCATTACGAAACCAGACAAAGGAAATGGCGTTGTCATTGTGAGCAAACTTGATTATCTCAACAAAATGAAGCAGTTGATTTCTGATGAAACAAAATTTAAACTATTCAGGCACAATCCAACAACAACGGAATAATGTGTTCTTTGGATGTTTGCTCTCTTTTTACAAATGTACCACTTGGTGAAACGATAGATATTTGTCTTGACAAATTGTATTCTCTTCCTGATCCTCCGACATTACCTCGCACTGTTTTACATAAATTATTACATTTTGCCACAAAGAAAAGCCACTTTATTTTTGATGGCCATTACTACGACCAAATTGATGGCGTTGCGATGGGTTCGCCGTTAGGCCCAGTGTTGGCTAACATTTTCATGTGTTACTTTGAAGAACGATGGGTCATGAACAGTGACGTTTGTCCATCAGTCTGGTATCGATACGTTGATGACACTTTTACAATGTTTGACAGCATAGACACTGCTGATAAATTCTTGCAGTATTTGAATAATTGTCACAACAGTATCAAATTTACCATTGAATATGAACAAGACAACTCGATTCCGTTTTTGGACATCCTTGTTGAACGCTGCCAAAGCAACACTTTCATGACTTCCATCTACCGGAAGAAAACATTCACGGGGTTATACACCAAATGGGATTCCTTCACCCGCGCAAGTACAAAATAAATCTCATCCGCACCCTCACTTATCGCTGCTACAGGATTTGCTCCTCTTCATTGTTGCTGAAATCTGCCCTTGATGAGCTTCGAAAGCTTCTTCTTCAGAACGGTTACCCTCAAGGGATAATCAACTTTCACATTAATGATGTTATAAACAGAAACATTAACAAGTCAAACAACCATGTCTCCACTGTTCCTAAGAAAGATATTATTATACTGCTACCTTATTTAGGTTTACATAGCAACCAAATCTCTAAACGTCTTAAATCTTGTGTATACAATTTTTACTCTTGTGTCAACCTTAAAATTATTTTTCAAAACACTCGCCGCATCAAATCTTTCTTCCCGTACAAGGACCGCTTAAATCGTTCTCAACAGTCTAAAGTTATTTACAAAGCCAGTTGTTGGGATTGTGAAGAATTTTTACATTGGTAAAACTAAACGACGGCTTCATGATAGAAAAACTGAGCATTTTAAGGCCCTCGCTAAGGATGACCGCACATCAGCCATTGCTGACCATGTTAACACCACTGGACACCACATCAAGTGGGATTATTTTGATATCTTAGCGTCGGGTAAAACTGATTTCCACTGTAAAATCAAAGAAACATTGTTTATACAAGAACTAAGCCAGCTCTTAATGCAAACGTCAGTAGCGAGAAGCTGATGCTTTATTAATTAGCCGTTTTTTTTTATAGATCAACTGTTAAGTTTTGTACTTAATCTCGGTCCCAGTCCCTTTTTACTACTATATTAGTATCGTTTTTTAACACTAACGGTCACTTTTGAAAATGTATGTAGTAGCATACGAAACGTCAAGTTTTTATCAAAAATGAATAAGTTCAATATGTTTATCACCGCGGTTTGTGTTCTATTTCTCAGATAACATCAAATTTGTAGTTTTTTTTACTTAGGACATGGGCTGTCAGGGCTGGGCATTACGTATATGCGAACACATGTGACGTCATAATCACCTTTTAATGACGTCAGGGAGTGAATTAATTATAAGTCCTAAGTCAAAAAACTACAAATTTATTTTCATCTGTTATGCACTTTGTTTCTTTCTGATTCCCTTTATTGTGTTCGAGCTTAAAAACCCCTAAATTTTCACCATATATGGTAATAAAACAATTAAATTCCCTGAATTCCTTTCTTTTCGGGGGAAATATGAATTTCATTAATCAGCCATGACTTTGTCGGTTTTATCGGATTTAAGTAGGGTTTTCGCGGGAAAGCTTCGCTTTTATCATAGAACATGTTTATTCAGTTTGCGAAATCAATTTCCAAATTCTAAATTTTGGCGCCAAGTTTGAACGTCATTTGTGACGTCATACTGTCAATCACAAGTGCGTAACCTCTATCATTAAATGTGGAATTCTGCGAACTATGTATATGCCAAACTTCGTTTCATTACGAATATTCAATGTATCTCTACGACCCGAGTTGGAGAAAAAACACTCATTCTGACCTACGTGTACAGCAAAGAGTATTCTGGAGCAGTCACGGGAATGGCCAGCCTCTTCAAGTAGAGCTGACGATACTGTTAGTGTTGACAGCGCTTGCCCTTCGATGACATCCATGGATTACCGGTCGGTCAGCCCAGGCGACGTGACTTATGAAGACAATCATAAAGCGATTGAATACTGAAAACATGATGCTCAATAAATTTCATTTGAATTATCCAACACCTCCATATAGCAAGGTAAACAGCACCATAGCTTTAATTTTATGGTCATTCTCACCAATCAGCTTTAGAAAACGCGGGCATTAGTCCTGGATTTAGATTTAGTCCAGTAGTGACGTCAACGTAATGGAACGTGCCTAATGCAAATAGAACATACCAAACTGTCAAAGATGGTAAGTGAAACGGGTGTGGGAGGAGGTGTAACTCAAATGCTCTATGTATAGTCTTAAGTGAAGAACCGTGACGTCACGTAAAGGAATACCTCTCCTTCTCCTCAGGTTGGTCCTCCTGATCCTCCTCTCCTGCTCCTTAGATTGGTCACGTACAATGTAAACGGGCAATGTCACAAAGTAGTATAGGGGGTTGGTGATTCGGGACCGCCTCCAAACGCCCGCAAAACCGCTTATTTTTGGAACTCCCGAACACCTTAGTTGCCGTGCCCCCAGGGCGAATACAATGAGCCCTGGGGGCACGGCAACTAAGGTGTTCGGGAGTTCCAAAAATAAGCGGTTTTGCGGGCGTTTGGAGGCGGTCCCGAATCACCAACCCCCTATACTACTTTGTGACATTGCCCGTTTACATTGTACGTGACCAATCTAAGGAGCAGGAGAGGAGGATCAGGAGGACCAACCTGAGGAGAAGGAGAGGTATTCCTTTACGTGACGTCACGGTTCTTCACTTAAGACTATACATAGAGCATTTGAGTTACACCTCCTCCCACACCCGTTTCACTTACCATCTTTGACAGTTTGGTATGTTCTATTTGCATTAGGCACGTTCCATTACGTTGACGTCACTACTGGGACTAAATCTAAATCCAGGACTAATGCCCGCGTTTTCTAAAAGCTGATTGGTGAGAATGACCATAAAATTAAAGCTATGGTGCTGTTTACCTTGCTATATATGGAGGTGTTGGATAATTCAAATGAAATTTATTGAGCATCATGTTTTCAGTATTCAATCGCTTTATGATTGTCTTCATAAGTCACGTCGCCTGGGCTGACCGACCGGTAATCCATGGATGTCATCGAAGGGCAAGCGCTGTCAACACTAACAGTATCGTCAGCTCTACTTGAAGAGGCTGGCCATTCCCGTGACTGCTCCAGAATACTCTTTGCTGTACACGTAGGTCAGAATGAGTGTTTTTTCTCCAACTCGGGTCGTAGAGATACATTGAATATTCGTAATGAAACGAAGTTTGGCATATACATAGTTCGCAGAATTCCACATTTAATGATAGAGGTTACGCACTTGTGATTGACAGTATGACGTCACAAATGACGTTCAAACTTGGCGCCAAAATTTAGAATTTGGAAATTGATTTCGCAAACTGAATAAACATGTTCTATGATAAAAGCGAAGCTTTCCAGCGAAAACCCTACTTAAATCCGATAAAACCGGACAAAGTCATGGCTGATTAATGAAATTCATATTTCCCGCGAAAAGAAAGGAATTCAGGGAATTTAATTGTTTTATTACCATATATGGTGAAAATTTAGGGGGTTTTAAGCTCGAACACAATAAAGGGAATCAGAAAGAAACAAAGTGCATAACAGATGAAAATAAATTTGTAGTTTTTTTGACTTAGGACTTATAATTAATTCACCTCTGACGTCATTAAAAGGTGATTATGACGTCACATGTGTTCGCATATGACGTAATGCCCAGCCCTGACAGCCCATGTCCTAAGTAAAAAAAACTACAAATTTGATGTTATCTGAGAAATAGAACACAAACCGCGGTGATAAACATATTGAACTTATTCATTTTTGATAAAAACTTGACGTTTCGTATGCTACTACATACATTTTCAAAAGTGACCGTTAGTGTTAAAAAACGATACTAATATAGTAGTAAAAAGGGACTGGGACCGAGATTAAGTACAAAACTTAACAGTTGATCTATAAAAAGAAACGGCTAATTAATAAAGCATCAGCTTCTCGCTACTGACGTTTGCATTAAGAGCTGGCTTTAGTTCTTGTATAAACAATGTTTCTTTGATTTTACAGTGGAAATCAGTTTTACCCGACGCTAAGATATCAAAATAATCCCACTTGATGTGGTGTCCAGTGGTGTTAACATGGTCAGCAATGGCTGATGTGCGGTCATCCTTAGCGAGGGCCTTAAAATGCTCAGTTTTTCTATCATGAAGCCGTCGTTTAGTTTTACCAATGTAAAATTCTTCACAATCCCAACAACTGGCTTTGTAAATAACTTTAGACTGTTGAGAACGATTTAAGCGGTCCTTGTACGGGAAGAAAGATTTGATGCGGCGAGTGTTTTGAAAAATAATTTTAAGGTTGACACAAGAGTAAAAATTGTATACACAAGATTTAAGACGTTTAGAGATTTGGTTGCTATGTAAACCTAAATAAGGTAGCAGTATAATAATATCTTTCTTAGGAACAGTGGAGACATGGTTGTTTGACTTGTTAATGTTTCTGTTTATAACATCATTAATGTGAAAGTTGATTATCCCTTGAGGGTAACCGTTCTGAAGAAGAAGCTTTCGAAGCTCATCAAGGGCAGATTTCAGCAACAATGAAGAGGAGCAAATCCTGTAGCAGCGATAAGTGAGGGTGCGGATGAGATTTATTTTGTACTTGCGCGGGGTGAAGGAATCCCATTTGGTGTATAACCCCGTGAATGTTTTCTTCCGGTAGATGGAAGTCATGAAAGTGTTGCTTTGGCAGCGTTCAACAAGGATGTCCAAAAACGGAATCGAGTTGTCTTGTTCATATTCAATGGTAAATTTGATACTGTTGTGACAATTATTCAAATACTGCAAGAATTTATCAGCAGTGTCTATGCTGTCAAACATTGTAAAAGTGTCATCAACGTATCGATACCAGACTGATGGACAAACGTCACTGTTCATGACCCATCGTTCTTCAAAGTAACACATGAAAATGTTAGCCAACACTGGGCCTAACGGCGAACCCATCGCAACGCCATCAATTTGGTCGTAGTAATGGCCATCAAAAATAAAGTGGCTTTTCTTTGTGGCAAAATGTAATAATTTATGTAAAACAGTGCGAGGTAATGTCGGAGGATCAGGAAGAGAATACAATTTGTCAAGACAAATATCTATCGTTTCACCAAGTGGTACATTTGTAAAAAGAGAGCAAACATCCAAAGAACACATTATTCCGTTGTTGTTGGATTGTGCCTGAATAGTTTAAATTTTGTTTCATCAGAAATCAACTGCTTCATTTTGTTGAGATAATCAAGTTTGCTCACAATGACAACGCCATTTCCTTTGTCTGGTTTCGTAATGATGATACTGTCATCATTGCGTAAATCAGATAAGGCTTTCCATTCATCTTTGCCAAGTATGTTCTTCTGCTTAGAGAAGTCATACGATTATGACGTCATTGTGAGCAAACTTGATTATCTCAACAAAATGAAGCAGTTGATTTCTGATGAAACAAAATTTAAACTATTAAGGCACAATCCAACTAAATCTAGAGAAGAAAGTCTGTCTACGTATCTCCGCAAGCTAAGGAATGACAAAATTATTGATGACGCAACTTTCCGCATGATTTTACCTTGTGGATCTTCCCCTGCTGTATTGTATGGCCTTCCAAAGGTTCATAAAGCTGGTTGTCCGTTCCGTCCAATTGTTTCATCCGTTAACACATACAACTACAACCTCGCTTCTTATCTTGTTGGTCTACTTCAGCCTATTTCAACCAACAATCACACTGTTAAGGACTCGTTTATTTTTGCAGACTGGACCAAAAAGTATAAACATAACAACGGAATAATGTGTTCTTTGGATGTTTGCTCTCTTTTTACAAATGTACCACTTGGTGAAACGATAGATATTTGTCTTGACAAATTGTATTCTCTTCCTGATCCTCCGACATTACCTCGCACTGTTTTACATAAATTATTACATTTTGCCACAAAGAAAAGCCACTTTATTTTTGATGGCCATTACTACGACCAAATTGATGGCGTTGCGATGGGTTCGCCGTTAGGCCCAGTGTTGGCTAGCATTTTCATGTGTTACTTTGAAGAACGATGGGTCATGAACAGTGACGTTTGTCCATCAGTCTGGTATCGATACGTTGATGACACTTTTACAATGTTTGACAGCATAGACACTGCTGATAAATTCTTGCAGTATTTGAATAATTGTCACAACAGTATCAAATTTACCATTGAATATGAACAAGACAACTCGATTCCGTTTTTGGACATCCTTGTTGAACGCTGCCAAAACAACACTTTCATGACTTCCATCTACCGGAAGAAAACATTCACGGGGTTATACACCAAATGGGATTCCTTCACCCCGCGCAAGTACAAAATAAATCTCATCCGCACCCTCACTTATCGCTGCTACAGGATTTGCTCCTCTTCATTGTTGCTGAAATCTGCCCTTGATGAGCTTCGAAAGCTTCTTCTTCAGAACGGTTACCCTCAAGGGATAATCAACTTTCACATTAATGATGTTATAAACAGAAACATTAACAAGTCAAACAACCATGTCTCCACTGTTCCTAAGAAAGATTTTATTATCCTGCTACCTTATTTAGGTTTACATAGCAACCAAATCTCTAAACGTCTTAAATCTTGTGTATACAATTTTTACTCTTGTGTCAACCTTAAAATTATTTTTCAAAACACTCGCCGCATCAAATCTTTCTTCCCGTACAAGGACCGCTGAAATCGTTCTCAACAGTCTAAAGTTATTTACAAAGCCAGTTGTTGGGATTGTGAAGAATTTTACATTGGTAAAACTAAACGACGGCTTCATGATAGAAAAACTGAGCATTTTAAGGCCCTCGCTAAGGATGACCGCACATCAGCCATTACTGACCATGTTAACACCACTGGACACAACATCAAGTGGGATTATTTTGATATCTTAGCGTCGGGTAAAACTGATTTCCACTGTAAAATCAAAGAAACATTGTTTATACAAGAACTAAAGCCAGCTCTTAATGCAAACGTCAGTAGCGAGAAGCTGATGCTTTATTAATTAGCTGTTTCTTTTTATAGATCAACTGTTAAGTTTTGTACTTAATCTCGGTCCCAGTCCCTTTTTACTACTATATTAGTATCGTTTTTTAACACTAACGGTCACTTTTGAAAATGTATGTAGTAGCATACGAAACGTCAAGTTTTTATCAAAAATGAATAAGTTCAATATGTTTATCACCGCGGTTTGTGTTCTATTTCTCATCAAACTTCGATGGCCCAAGAATAAAAATTTTTGATGTTATCTGTTGTGCACTTTGTCTCTAACTGATTTCCTTTATGGTGTTCCAGCTTAAAATCCCTAAATTTTGACTAAATATGGCGAATTCTTTACATTCTTTCACATTTGGCAGGAAATACGAATTTCATTAATTAACCATAACTTTGTCCGGTTTAATCAGATTTAAGTGGGGTTTTCGCTGGAAAGCTTCGTTTCTATCATAGAACATGTTTATTCAGTTTTCGAAATCAATTTCCAAATTTTAAATTTTGGCCCCAAGTTTGAACGTCATTTGTGACGTCATACTGTCAATCACAAGTTCGTAACCACTGTCATTAAATGTGGAATTCCGCGAACTATGTCTATGCCAAATTTCGTTTCATTACGAAATTCAATGTATCTCTACGACCCCAGTGGGAGAAAAAACGCCCATTCTGACCAACGTGGTAACGTAGCGAACGTACCTCTTTGGTTGGTTGACTTGGTTGATTTGCATAATTTATTGCGTAATTTCTTATCTTTCTTTAAATCTCTCTCTCAATTCCCTTTTTTCATTTCTATGATTAAAGGGATTTTGCTTGACATTTTGGAGTAGAATGCATCCACGAACTCTTTCATCTCTTCCACCAGGGACTCTTTGTAAGCACAATGTGATGAAGAGGCTTTCAACTTTACATCTGTAATGAAACAGAAATGTGTCGCAATCATATTATCATGCTCCTTTTACAGCAAAAAGCAGGTAGAAACACAAACAATTTTCATAAAAAATACGAAATTTTGCTCTGTAAAATACCGAAAAACATACAGTACCGTGAGATACTGTTTCTGAAGATTCAAATACCCAAATGTAAGGACCACATTACACTTCTCAAGTGTTAAACCTTTAAGCCTTAATAGGGATCATCACCAAATTTCTCCTTGCAATATCAATGCTAAGTCAATCAGAGAATTCATGAGAATTAAGGACATGATCACCCGAAATGCTTTGACTCGACTATCCCGGAGAAAATAAAAGACAATTCATAGTCATCATAACGTTCCGTGCATAGTCCAGATTTGTCAGTTCAGAAACGTAGAGCACGTGCGGGTCATCTCCTCTTCCCCAATGGTGCTCTGTTCTCTCTATTGTGGCGTTCGTATATATTTGTTTCACTCAACATTAAAGGAGAAAGAATGGTAAGAAAGCGGAAACCGTTCTAACAAATGTGGCCGATATTGTAAACTAAAGGCGCTAAAATATATCAAAGCACCATACCCTTCTTTCTCCCAGGAACATAAACAAGACATTGATACAAAAGTCCGATTATGATGGCTACTCCCAAGAGACCAAGCAGAGAAGCAATGGCCATAATGAACATTTGCGATGTAGCGTCAAATAAGCCCGTACTTTCGGATATCCCGCCATCAGACGCCTGTGGAAAATAATGAAGAACGAATCGGGTAGGTTTACTTTGTTAAGATAAATGATAAATGAGACGAGAAAGAGGGATTTGTGTCAAGTACTTAAGAGAGCCTTTTTTCCCGGACCGCGTGAGACGTGGCACATGATCGAAAATTTCCCTACTCTCATGTTTAGCTCAAAGATAGCCCATGGTAAGTCAATAAACGTGGTGGTATTTTTTTGCTCAAATCTATTTTTCATTTCTAGAAAATCTCAAAAACTCTAACAGTCCCCCCATCGCCAAAATAGCCGAAATAAGAGCGCCGAATATGAACACAATACAGATTCTCGTTAAAAGCGCACAGGGAAGCAGACTTTCCCCAATTTGAACAATTGTGTAGGAGGCATTAACAAATGATTTGAGCTAATAACAGGTTTTGTAGTTACATTTCTGAATTAACGGTGAGTGTTTGAAAATCGCTCATATTTCATTATTAAAAAAATGCATTTTGGAGCAGTTTTTCAAGAAATATTTTCCCTATGCGGCATAACTCAGAATCGCTTTAAATTGCGTTTTTGGAAACGTGGATATAGTGCTCTTTTCAAGGAAACTAAAAAACGTTTGGGCCTCTTAACTACTTCAAAGAAAAAGCCCGTGTCATTTCGAGGAAATCACAACATCGACTTGTCAACAACCGCAAATAATCGAATTACGCTTGCTGTTATTGAAGCCAAAATTCCGACGAAAACTTATCGCTTTACACCATACTAGATCAGAGACATAGTATAACGAGCTTACCTTGCATAGCCAGTGGTTGAAGGTTGGTTTTATCCCTATTTTCGTTTCAAATGGCCATCTTCGCTCGAGCAGGTTTATCAAATCACGCAATCAGTAAATGTTGCCGAAGGCACTTTCTCGGAAACATCGCTTTTCTCGACAGTTCCAACCATATTTCAGCTTCCATTCAGCTATTATATACATTGGACTTGATTGCAAAATAAAGCGTGACGATTTGGACGTTTGAAGTGTCTATAGTGGCAAGTGAGTTTAACAAAGTTGGCAGTTCAAAACGAACAAGTGTACACAAGTGTACACTTGTGTACACTGGCATTGTTCGTATTTTTCTTTTCTTCCACCATTGCATCTTCAGTTTTATGCTGCAGCTGTTTATTAAAGAATACGAATTTATTACCCCTACCCCTTATGAACGAACCGTGAAACAAATCGTCTATTGGCAACACTAAACTGACCCACAACGCTTTGAAAACTGTCTTGGTATAAGGGACGGACCATTATTTTTTTGACGGTGGGGGGGGGGGGAGGGTTGGAAAATTTTGAAATAAATTGTTTGCAGAGGCTATAAACACTGAAATAAATTGTACACAAGCAAAAAATAAAGAAAAAAATTGTTTGCTGGAAGTATGGCAGTTGGATGGAGACACAAAATAAATTGTTTGCAGCAGGTGCCGCATATAAAAAAAAAATGTTTGCATGCGAAAATTTTCCAACCCGCCTCGTCAAAAAGATAATAATGTCCCGTCCCTATAAACATACAAGTGAATACAAACCCTCGCTGTGCAGATTTAGTTTTGGTATTTACCAGATATAAATGAAATAAATGAAGTTAAGTCCACTCTAAGTAAACGATAACAACATTTTTATCAGCTGTTTAACAAACCAATGGTTTATTAAATTTCAGAAATATATTCACTTGCGCAGATACCAAAACTACTAATGGCTCTGTCAATTCTAAGCCTGCTCACCCTCCCCCCCCCCCCCCCCCCCGGGAATTTGTCGGGCATTTGTCTTTTTATTTTTAAAAAGTAGCAAATGCCCCACAGTGGGGTCAGCTTATATGTACAAATCCCCACGGTGGGACACCTGAAAGAGTGCAAATGTTTGACCATGGGACAAGATCAAAATTTCTATTTTAATGATTATTGATGGAAGCAATAATTGCTCACAAATAAATGGATCTTTATTAATGCTAGGAATTCTTTCGTTCTACCTTGGCTCAGTATTACTTATATACGTTCCCTCATTCGTTCTAAATATTTGTGTTATGTTTCCACAAAACTTTTGACTCCAATAATTTCCTGTCGATTCTCGTTGTTAATGTTATTAATTTTGATTAAAACTATGCTTACGTTCAATCCATTTACACGGTAAGGTCGCCGTTGATTGAAACGCTTTTTCAAGTGAAGTTGCTATTGAATTTTTAAATAGACAGATCTGTTGCGACAAATCACGAAGACACCAAGGCCATGAATGTTGGCAAATAAGACGTCAACAAGAATTGAAAATTTGCCGCGATATAGATATTATCTTCTGTGGCACTTGAAAGGTAAGGCAATAGGCGGCCTGTTTTGAAAATTGTGTGAAACTTTAATATTTTCACTGGGAAAGTGCAGGTCTGAAGCGACATTTATCGACTCAGTTTTTATATTTTTATACTGGGGGAAATCAGAAAAATTAAAATAAACAACGAAGCATGTACGAATTTAATATCCATAAGATAAGGTTGTTTTGACAATGCCCCACCCCCGGGCTGACCTATTTTAGCAAATGCCCCACCCTTGGGAAGGAAAAATTATAACATGCCCGACAAATTCCCGGAAGGAGGGGGGGGGGGGGATGAGCGGGCTTGAAATTGACGGAGCCATAACGCTATAACGGACTACAACAAGTTCGGAAATTCAAGCAGGGCTTTAACCTCTTTTAACTGGTTACGGAATATGTAACAAAATTGAAATCTGCGTGTTGCTTCTATACTGGCAGGATATGGGCAACGCCCTAGTCGTCTTGTAGCCTTCCGGATTCAGCGGGGAAGCTTTCAATATTCAGTTAATTATTCTTTATGGTGTGTTAGTAGCCTGTACCTGAGGAAATTGATCAGGGAACGGTTACTGAAAACTAGATCTTTGTCATTCTGGAATGAATGCGCTCGAATGCGATGCAAAGTTCAAGGATTTGAATGGCAACCTTCCTCGGACGCCGCGTTCACACCAGCGACACTGCCCAGGTACAGTGTCCACTCGCACACCAGAGGTATATCTTGTTCCAGGTGCTCCGGATGGGTGCCCAGAATTGGGGAACAGCGCTAAAGTATAGGAGGCGAAATAACGGTGAGGGGACAGCGCCCCCTCTCATCTGCATCGCGTCTGCTTTGCGCGCTATTTTTACACGCCTGTCTAGTGTCTGCATTAAACAGTACTGTCTGATAGTACTGAAGTTCCACTGTTAACGCGCTTGAACACGCACTCGCGTCACTCCGCGTGTTCTAGTGAGCAGGTTTCAACATTCAAGTCCAATGCGCGCTTACACTGGGTTATGAGTAAGGACATACTTGCCTTTTACGTACTGCTAGAAGGTAGGAGTGTCAGAATACAGATTCAATGATCCGCTCTTCAAAAAATGGCTGCGCATAAAAATCGGGTGTTGAAACGTGTGAAGTGCAAGTGGAATGCACGTGAAGTGTACATGAAGCGCGCGGGACGCGGTGCATGTCAAGTGCCTGCGATTTCGAAGAGCGTGTATTGTATTGATTGTCGCAATAGGAGCGTCCTCACTTACAGGTTCAGACGTACTGTTACTACTGCCATTTCGTGTCTCCGAATAGATCGCGTTCAGTCTTACAATATAGCCTGTTCCAGGAATTCAGACAATGGGAAAGACCCACATAATAGGGGAATGGCGTGTAAAAATAGCGAGCAAAGCAGAGGCGATGAGAGGGGACGCGGTCCCTTCGCCGTCGTTTCGCCTCCAATACTTTCGCGCTGTTCCCCAATTCTAAGCACCCATCCGGAGCACCTGGAACAAGATGGACCTACCTCTGGTGTGTGAGTGCACACTGTACCTGGGCAGTGTCGCTGTTATGAACGCGGCATCCGAGGAAGGTTGCCATTCAAATCCTTGAACTTTGCACCGCATTCGAGCGCATTCATTCCAGAATGACAAAAATCTAGTTTTCAGTGCCCATTCCCTGATCAATTTCCTCTGGTACAGGCTACTAACACACCATAAAGAATAATTAACTGAATATGGAAAGCTTCCCCGCTGAATCCGGAAGGCTACAAGACGACTAGGGCGTTGTCCATATCCTGCCAGTATAGAAGCAACACGCAGATTTCAATTTTGTTACATATTCCGTAACCAGTTAAAAGAGGTTAGAGCCCTGCTTGAATTTCCGAACTTGTTTTCGTCCGTTATAGCGTTAGTAGTTGTGGTATCATCGTATCTTATATAAACCACTGCGCAAGTGAATATATTTCTGAAATTTAATAAACCATTGGTTTGTTAAACAGCTGATAAAAATGTTGTCATCGTTTACTTAGAGTGCACTAAACTTCATTTATTATATGACCCGTCCGGCCCTGCGAGCTTTTTCTTTGCAAAACCATTGATGAAAGTCCTGTATGAGGGCCGTACGTATTTGCGCGAGCGGGGCCGGAAAAAGCCGTAGGGCACTATTACAAAAGCGGACGGCCTCGCGCGTTAAAATTTTAAGTAATTTTGTCTCCAAATTGGTCATATGATAAAATAATTATTGACTAAGTTAGGTCGGGCCGGATGGGAAAATATTTGGCTCTCGGTCATGGCGCACGGATCTCGCTGCGCTCGGTCCGTACGCCATGACCTCGAGCCAAATATTTTCCCACCCGGCCCTCCCACTTAGCCAATATGTACATATTATTTCATTTATATCTGATAAATACCAAAAATAAATCTGCACAGCGGGGGTTTGTATTCACTTGTATGATTTTATAACAAGACAGTTTTCAAATGTCGTGGGTCAGTTTAGTGTTGCTAATAGACGATTTGTTTCACATTTCGGTAATAAGGGGTAATAAATTCGTATTCTTTAATAAACAGCTGCAGCATAAAACTGAAGATGCAATGGTGGAAGAAAAGAAAAATACGAACAATGCAAGCAGTTTTGCTGGGAGTCCTGTGACCATGCTGTGTACACAGTCTCGTTGCGCGACATGAACGGCTCATGATCAGTTCCTTGTTCGCTTTGTTAAACTCACTTGCCACTGTAGACACTTCAAACGTTCAAATCGTCACGCTTTATTTTGCAATCAAGTCCAATGTATATAATAGCTGAATGGAAGCTGAAATATGGTTGGAACTGTCGAGAAAAGCGATGTTTCCGAGAAAGTGCCTTCGGCAATATTTACTGATTGCGTGATTTGATAAACCTGCTCGAGCGAAGATGGCCATTTGAAACGAAGATAGGGATAAAACCAACCTTCAACCACTGGCTATGCAAGGTAAGCTCGTTATACTATGTCTCTGATCTAGTATGGTGTAAAGCGATAAGTTTTCGTCGGAATTTTGGCTTCAATAACAGCAAGCGTAATTCGATTATTTGCGGTTGTTGACAAGTCGATGTTGTGATTTCCTCGAAATGACACGGGCTTTTTCTTTGAAGTAGTTAAGAGGCCCAAACGTTTTTTTAGTTTCCTTGAAAAGAGCACTATATCCACGTTTCCAAAACCGCAATTTAAAGCGATTCTGAGTTATACCGCATAGGGAAAATATTTCTTGAAAAAATGCTCCAAAATGCAATTTTTAAATAATGAAATATGAGCAATTTTCAAACACTCACCGTTAATTCAAAAATTTAAGTACAAAGCCTGTTATTAGCTCAAATCATTTGTTAATGCCTCCTATACAATTGCTCAAATTTGGGAAAGCCTTGCTTCCCTGTGCGCTTTTAACGAGGTCAGTTCTTGTACTCATATTCATCGCTTTCATTTCAACCATTTCATGGCGATGGGGTTCGTTACAGGTTTTGAGAATTTTCTTGAAATCAAAAAAAAAAAGATTTGCACAAAAAAATCCCACCACATTTACTGACTTTCCATAGGGTATCTCTGAAATGAATATGACGGTAGGGAATTTTCGAAGCATGTGCCACATTTTTCTGATCTCACGCGGTCTCCAGAGAAATTCTCTCTTAAGTCGCCTTAAGTCGCCTAAAGTCGCCTTAAGTCGCCCTTTGTCGCTTAAGGTTGCCTGAAGTCGTTAGGCTTAAAAATGGCCTGCACACCTTAAAATTGTCCTAAAAGGTTTCACTTTTACTATTTCTTGAATATATAATAATTTTATTGCCCCAAATCTCTTTTTTAGTTCCCATATATGATTATATACTGCAAGGGCATGGCCCCATGCAGTAAAAAAACATGCTTCAATAGTCATGCACCATGCCCTAGTTGCTTCAATTATATTTGCTGAACCCTATAAAGGATGGACCATTTTATTTTTGAGGGGGGGGGGGGGGGGGGGGGGGCGCTAATACCAAGGAAAAAAATTCACGCACAGATAAAGAATAGAAAAGTATGGAAAAATCACAAAAAAATTCTTGCACAGCCTCAAGATGGTAAAAAAGTTCATGCTAAAACAAAATGTCCAACCCCCACCCCTAAAAATAAAATGGGCCATCCCCAAGGAGGGTACACTCATTCATCTTCAAAACATTGACAGCTATTTCTATAGGTTTACTTATATTTCATGGACAAAGTGTTGCTGAAAGGATGAAGTTGTGACTTATATTATAATCAACATTTAATATGAGTAACATCATAAAAAAGAAACACTGCTGATCAGCAGTCAATACTGATTTACTGTAATGGTGCAGGCATTCCTTCACTTCCAGGGTATTATAACAACAGTGAGAGCTGTTTTGGATCACTACATGTAAGATCAGGATAATTTGAAAAGTATTTTGGGATTAAGCCCAATTATTGCTTATCACTTTTACATTGAGCACGTAAGCTTGAAAAGATCATAAGCTTATCCAAAGGCAATGTAACTGTATACAAATGTACTTAACTTTTAAGCTTACTTACCCAACGTGAAAGAGCAACCAAAAATGGGCCATTTCTCCCGCATACAACCTCTAAGCTGGGTTCTAGCCATCCAACATTATTATCGTAACTGAACGTTTGAAAACTTGAAGCTTCTTTACAACTTGTACATGTCATCTTCTTGAAGCAAAGAATTTAAATCAACCTATACGCTCAAGATTGAAAAATTTGCGTTGATTATGTAACTATGATGGCTCTCTGTCACAAAGATCAAAAGGATTTCTTGTTATCAACCATTAAGCAGGAATGTGCAAAGGATTTGCAGCCGTTTCCAGCAGGAAAATTTGCCTCACTCTAGCAAACATGGCCGCCACATGTTTTGACCAGGTGACTTCTTTTTGGAATATGGATGCCCACGCGCACGGGCGCGCGCGCACTCATGTTCAGAAAATTAGCACTCAATTGATTCGGCAAACAAAGCCAAAGCTGAACTGCAGTGCCGCTGTTGTTGAAATTGAAACACATTCCCACTTTACAGTACAGCCTGACTCCCTCTAGGCTACCACTCACATGTACGTGCTTTTCCTTCGTGGCGTAGGTTGTCAATCAAGCTGGCCTGGAATTTTTGAAATCGTTCTTGTGGCCATTGACTGGCTTCCTGCTTGTATTGCGAAAAGAAAACTAATTCCGACAACTCAATTCAAGGTAAGGTAGATGTAAATTTCTGAAATTTATTGGTTAAGCGAGCGCGCGAGCTAGTTGCGCGCGGGAGGAAAAGAAACGCGCGAAGCATGGAAACCATCTACGATTGGAAAGGAATTCTGGGAGAATCAAAATGGCGGACGCCAATGTAAATATTGTCAACTCTGTCATTTGTGTGATCCATATTTTCTGGAAATTTTTGAGGTAATAATTAACTTCTACACCGGTAATTCTGTCAACAGCCTCAACAGTAACACTATTTAGTTTTGTTTTGACAGGTTAAATTAAAATGCTGCCAGGTGGAAAAGTGTGAGAGCATTTCGGGCCTAGAAGCAGAACTAATCAACCCTGCTAGAAAGTCTCCTACGAGGGTTCGGTTCCCTGTCAGTGGAACATCCAAGTTTTCAGGAGCCGGACAAATAGGAAAGATGCGCTATTTTGAAGGACCCTCGCTTACGGTACCAAATATGATATTGCCTGGAATATTCTATTGGACAAAGGCAGGAGAATAACAAATTGGCTGGGTGCCTGACCAAACAGTTTTGGATGTCGTTTGCCAAGCTTTCGAGCCAAAATTGACTGTGCAACTGCCACAACAGTGGCAGATAAATTAACCAAATTTATGTAATATGTGAAATCGAGAAGCGATTTTTAATTAACTAATTCAATGCCTTTGTTCATTGTTGTATAAATAAGTCAAGGAAAATGTATGTTAGTTTGATTCAGATCAGGTATCCATTTTTAAGTGAAAAAGTTGGATCTTTTTTTCCAAGATTTTGTTTGGCAGTGTATATGATCTTTATATTTTTGTATGATTATTGTTTTTATTGCAATATCTTAAAAACATTTAACTAAAGCAGCTAACTGATTTTTTTCTCATTCTAGATAAGTAATATTGTTCCTGCCTCTTGTTTGACGGAGGACGGTCACGGCATTAAAACCATCAGCGACCTTACCAGTAATTTTTTCCGTCCTCAAGAAATGCAACGGAAAATTAGACTGCTTAATTTATGAGATGCTATTCATTAAGAAGAAGAAGCCCAGCTTGAACACACAATCGGACTCCATCCGCGCAAAACTATTTGTTTAGACATTCTTACCATATACACGCACTGATAATGCTAAATGTGTTACTTATTGTTAATTTTATCACCTTACGCATATATTAGTCTTTTTGTGAATTTTTTTTATTTTCTCACTTGAAAATGATGTCATGGCGACATCGAAACGCTGTGTCAGACTTCTTTCGCTAATCTTTGTTCTCAAATGTTTAAATAAATTGGAAAATCTTTTTTTTTTTTAATTACATCGTAGCTGATTAAGCGAGCTTTCGCAATTTTGGTGACAGGTGACCGAGCCGTCTTGTCATTACTGAAATATATGTTGACCAGGACGTTTCTTACCATAACTTATGTTGAGATTAGAAACACAATTTTTGGTTTTGTTTTATTTTTTAATTTTACTCTTTGCTTTCTCGACATTAGGAATTAGCCTAATTAAGCATTTGAAATTTTAAAAGATATATTTGGATAAATACCTGTTTGATAAATAACGCAAGATGGTAAATGTTTTAAAAGCTCTGAAATGAAATGAGAAAGTCGTAACTCGTGTCGCGGACAAAAGAAAGAAAAAACAGAATCGAACCTATGACTATCCGCACACCAGTTGGATGCCTCAACCACCGAGTCACGAGAGATTGAGGTGCGGACAGATTTTTACAAAACGTCAGCTCAAACCTATTTCAATCTGGTAAACCCTAATATATAAACGTTGTTTACTGTAAACAGTGTTATGTAAGTGTCACAAACCCACGGGTAGAATCTTCACCTCTTGACATGGTCGATGAATAATTATTCTGAAAGGAAAAATGTTAGATATAGCCGGAAAATATCCCAGAAATATTACAGGAAGTTGCAGCATAGAAAACAGGGTTAACAAATGCAAAAGTCATGAAATGAAAATATGTAGTGTCCTATATAGAGAGTGAATTAATACTTGACTAAAAGAGCAAAAAGAAAGCAGTGAAATTTTAACTGGAAGTAATATATCAACAACGAGTGCGAGGGTTTCATCAGGGGTTCCAAACACCGAGAAACAGATGAAAGCACGAGGCCGCTTCGGCCGAGTGCTTTTATTGTTTCGAGGTGTTTGGAACCCCTGATGAAACCCGAAGCACGAGTTTTTGATATAGCTTCTCAAAGTATGCCACAATGCAATTTCACAGGGTAGTGTGATATGGCTTTGTGTTTCCTGAGACAATGTGAATAATCTTAGGTTTGGTTTTTAATTACATTTTGGGTGTTAGTGCGCTTTCATGCGCGTTTGAAGATGGCAGCGTCTGTCGAGGAGCACATCGAAGGCCGTCAGTTTTCGAAAAGCCAAAAGTGGAGAAGAGGAATTGAAGTTGTTAGAAGAGAGTATTCCTAAGCCAACAGCTTACAAAACTAGATGGGCGATCAAAATGTTTCGTGAGTGGCAGATTAATCGCAAAGTTAAAGTTCCTGTACACTTGATCCGGGTGGAGCATTAAAATGTTATTAAGAATTGAATAAAGTCTAGCCATTGAGTTCAGAATTAGAAAGAATGGATGCCTGCTCGTTAAAGTACTGGCTCGGCAAATTTGTCCGAGAGGTTGCAAATAATAAAGGGGAGATGTATCCAGCGAAGATCCTTTGTGGCATTATCGGTGGAATTCGAAGGTATCTTGTTGAAACTGTGGGAAGCGAAGCGCTGAATCCACTACAAGTCGAGGATAAAAGGTAAATGGTAGAAACGTTATTTTATAAATAATATTGTTTGCGAAATCTGTCGTTTTCCGTCGCTGTCTCGACGCCGAGATGAAAGATACTACGAGGAAAGGTGGTGTTTATTTTTTTAATTCAGCTTCGCTATCAATGCAAATTGTGAAATTAGCATTGTTGTAAACGGTGCAAAAATAAACTGTTGTTTTGTTTAATTTCTTTTGTTTTGATGCGCGAATCAAGATATCCAATGAGGAATCAGATGAAAACTACGTGTGGTTTGGATATGTGATCCAAAGCACACGTAGTTTTCATCTGGGTTTTCATTGGGTATCAAAACTCATGCACGTGACGAATTTAGCCATTTTTATTGGCTGAATAACTCGGGAATTATTAATGAGTTTGAGAACATGTTTTCAAAAGCGTATTTGTATGGGTTAAACAAACATGAATATGAATAATTGATAACTGATAGAGTAGATGTTAACTGAAGCTATTAACGGCTTGAAAGCGGTCCTCATCTTTCTTCTTCCCGCTTTAACTAAGTCCGCGTTAGGAAGGAAATGAAATGGTTGTTATTTTAATTTGGTGTTTCGTAATTCTAGACACACTTTAACGATTGTGTTTAAAATGAAAACTTTTAAAGTTCACGTAATAAATTTGGTAACCTGCTGATCGAAAAACCTGCTGATCGAAAAACTTGGCGAATGCAATTAAGATATTCAAGACAACTGTCTTTGTTTAACTTAAATTTGTTTTGTCTAGTGAAGTAGTGTTACGTAAACAGAACACAAGGTTTAGCCGTTATTATTACTATACTGCTGTAGGACATCTAAATCTGTTATTCAGTTCTTTTAATCTTGTATTCAGTTGTGAAGCAAATACTAGGTTGTCTGAGTTCGATATTGTTCTACTTTGAAGAACAGACACAAGAAAGGAACGTGGATGGGCAAGGAATTCCTTACGTCAACCACACCTTCTGAGGTAATAAATTTGGTAACCTTGTGATCGAAAAACTTGGCGAATGCAATTAAGATTTTCAAGACAACTTTCTTTGTTTAACTAAAAAGTCGCGAACACCACCAAAATTTGTTTCGTCTAGTGAAGCAGTGTTAAGTACACAGAACACAAGGTTTAGCCGTTATTATTACTACACTGTAGGACATCTAAATCTGTTATTCACTTCTTTTAATCTTGTATTCAGTTGTGAAGCAAATACTACGTTGTTTGAGTTCTGTATAGTTGTACTTTGAAGAACAGCCAGAAGAAAGGAACGTGGATGGGCAAGGAATTCCTTTCGCCGACCACACCTGCTAAGGGAAGTCTTTCTCATCGACTATATTAGATATAACTAGCAATCGGGAATGGTTCGTTTCACGGCTTCTAGTATGGCCGGCTGTTGTTTTCCCATGCTAGCAACCTTGTTGGCGTATTTTCTCTGGGGAGCTTGTCTGAACAAGTGCATTGCTTCTGAACAGCAAGGTGATAAAATAGCTTACAAAATCTTACTAGTTCCCTTCAGAAAGATCAGTCATTCATTATGGTTCTTTGACTCGACACGCGGTTGTCATATTCAAGTCAGAATTTAAACTGGGAGGT